>CAJNIZ010043656.1:11787-22362 GCA_905231905.1 Symbiodinium pilosum | reverse complement strand
TCCTTAACAGCAACCCAGTTGGGCGCAGGAGGTTATCATACACATCCTTAGAGGAGATTGCTCTATCAGCCCCCGAGAAGGAGGGTTGCCGCTTCATGTCAAGACGAGATTTGGAGCATGCTGCTACTCAGAGTAAGCGGGCTTGTTGGAAGCTGCCGACCCCTCTGTCCAGTAATTTTGAGATCGTCATCGTCACGAAGCTCCATGAAGCTTTGACAGTAAAGGAGATTCCGCGTACTGTGCGAGGGAGTCGGGCTTGGCTGCAGAAACAATATACACTCGACCACACCTGGCACCTGGTTTTAGCTTCCGACCTAGATCTTGACGCAAGTCAGTCAAGGCAGCTGAAAAAAAGGGAGACTGGAGCGAAGCCCCAACTTACCCTAAACCTTTAATTCATAAACTCCTCAAACCTCACACACAATCCAGCCAGGCATACGAAGAAGGGAGCAGCTCCTCCCTCCTCCACCTTGGTTTCACGACGAGATTTCGGAGGTCAATGGCTGGGAGCTTTGAGGATTGCAGTTTCGGGTTAAGGGGACTTCATGGATCGCAGGGGCACCATTGCTCTCTGCATTGGTCTGAGCAGTGCTACAGTATCTAGCCGTCTTGAATGACGTTCAGTACCATGGGAGGATGTCATCATTGTCCTCATCACTGCCACCGTGGAGAGCAGTAGTATTGCCAATGTTTGTTCGCCCCTGGCAATGCGATTCGCAATGTCCATCAATAACACAGGCAAGAGTGCAAATCGTAGGTTACATTGACTTGCAAACTCATTCTGTCTACCTTGCAGTGAAAACATTGGTAACCATGATGTGCATGGTTGTCGCTCCTACTGCAGTGAAGGATTCCGTGCCATCTTGCTGGTGCTGAAAACTTGGGGAAGCCAACAACCCTGGATAGCAATAGACTGAGTCTAGGGTCCAGGGTTGAGGGCTTCAGTTTTCGGATCTAAGATTTTGGTTTCAGATTGGCACCCTAGATCCTAAACCCTCAAGCCTAAAGCGTTACTTCGGTTTGCACAATGCTGCCGGCTCCGGTGATTGCTACAGTGCACGTTTTGGAAAGACCTCCTATTGGAATTTGGTATTGTGATACGGGGACTATTCTGGCGATTCTTGCAACAAATGGTATTCTTAAACCCTAAACCCTGAACCCTATTCCTCAACCCTGAAACCTAAGCCCTAAACAAATATTATTGGGAAATATGTAGGGGCTACTATGGAGATCCTGCCCGATTCCCTGTAGGTTCCGCAATGGTCCATATGAACTACAATCAATATGTCCGTATAGTTGATGGATAATATGGGTTCCCGTTATGGAATGTATCAAGGGCTATGTTAAACTACCAAAGGCACTCATATGTCCAGCTTTAGTGGTCCCTTGGTAACCCTCACATTGACAATAATTCATATGCGAAAACAAAGTTCAAGGATCAAAACGCAGCTTATGAGCAGGTCATAACATGTCATGACCTTCAGGGTTCAGAGTTGAGGGTGGAGGTTCAGGGTAATGATTACCAAACAATATACAACTCTACTTGTGGACCAACCACAGCCATATCAGGAGACTGACGGTCTCACAATTCATTGAGATATAAGCCATTGGGGTGTAACTACCCTGAGCGTTCAAGTAAGGCTCCACAACAAATGTTCAGGCCAAAAGGCTGGCCCCGTCCCATCACGGAAGCCGATGTGGTCAAAGATGGCACGGAGGATCTGCGATGCACGCACTGACATCTGAACCCCCGATTTTTGCCACTGCCCCAGGCTTGATTTGGGGTGGCTGAGGTTGTAAGATCGTTTTGGGGATTGGGGAAGAGGACGCAGGGAGTCGCAGCTCTCTTTGGCGGTGGCCGTGAAAGATTAGTTTGAGTGCATTTAGAGTCTAGGGTTTAGGGCTTAGGTAAGGCAACCCTTTGTATTGAGAAACTTCAAGTTTCGCTCTAAGATCGTGAGCTTGCCGCACTTTGCAAGTCCACGGAGCCCAATTCCCAAAGTAAGTTATCACAAAGAATCCCTCCCTAAAGAACCACTAATGCAAGATGTGATGTTTAGGAATTGCACTCCTGCATGCCAAATGAAATTGCACCTGACAGGAGGGACCATACAGCAGTTCTCTCATGGGGAACCCATATATAGTGGATGTTTTTTGTCGCCGTGAGTCCTGCTTTTCGTGGGGTCTAGCATGCAATAACACAAGGTGCCACCCTGCATTCTAAATTGCAGATGTGCTCTCAGTCCAAAAGTATGTCAGATGCGATCATGTGTGAAGACGCATGTGCTACGATGCTTCGATTAAATGCAGTGACAGCAGAGTTTCAACTCTGATGGATGCCTTGTTCTCTGAAAACTGGGTACTGCCCCCCCTCAGTAACAGTTGGATAATACTTGTAATATGGTTATATATAACCCCCAGGAGGACCCCTAATATAGACTGTTACTGCGGGGGGGGGAGAGTACCCAATCTGAAAATTAGCAACTAGAAACGAACTGGAAGATTGCAGACTGAGCTTCATCAGAGAAACAGAGGGTTTAGGGTTTAGGAATTTCCTTGCAAGACACGATTTGAGCTGAAAAAAGCAGTCCGTCACGGCGTCACACCTTCTCAATTTCTGGTCTCTTCATTGTACACCAGTTGCATACCCCCTAACTAATATATTCCCAAGGGATCCTATACACACTCACCCCAGCCCAACGTCTCTAACAAAAATCATAGAAATGTAGGGACGATATAGGGATGATGGAAAAGGAAATGGAAACTACTCTTTGGGGTTTAGGACTTAGGATTTAGGGTTTAGGATTTCAATTCAATTTGGACGAGTGTAGGTTTGGGGGTTCAGGCCTTCTGCAGGGTTTTTCAACAGGGGCTGCGTCAGGCCAGGTTCCAAAACAACAAGGAAAAACGCAGACCAAAGTTAAACAGCAAACTTAGCAAGAAGTAAAGAAAACAGTCCATCCTGGCGGCCTTGGCAGGCCTCTGGCAAGGCTAAAAAGTCTCTGAGTCCTCAACCCCGAATACTGTAGTAGCTTCCATCTTCTTTTCCATTCCCCCTATGCGTCCAAATAGGATCCTCATTTAACTTATATCCCTAGCCAAATCCTTCAGATATCTCAACAACGTATGCACCTTAAACCCTGAAATCCTAACATCCGAGTGCAAAACCATCCGTAGAGCTGACGCTCTGGTACTCGGAGGTTCAGGGTAACTTGGGCATCCTATTACAATGGTACTTCGATTCTAACATCTAACCCAACTATAACCATAAGTCCACTAGCAACTTTGTAGTTGTGCTGTAAGAACTACGGAACCTTCATGGCATGCATCTGAGGCCAGCACGCCATCCTGCCCGCATTGGCTGCAAACCTCGCTTGAAAGAAGGGACACCTCACCCCCAAACAAACATGTGGGGGTTCCCGAGATCGGGGGTTACCTTTTGGGGGTCCCTAAAATGAGAACTATGCCATTTTTGGGTCTATATTCTGTAATTTCATTCAACATTACACTCAACAATTCCTTAGACTTATACTATAATTCACATTACAAGTAAATCCTAAACGGACCACAGTATTAAGGACCCCCTCTTTTCAGACACCGCCCTTGTCCCCTCCACGCCAAGAAAAGGCAGCGAAGCACTTCGAGCCGAGGTCCCAGCCCGCTCCTCCAGGTCGTGGTTGAGCTCGGCCATCCACGGCCTCCACCAGAACCCTTACGGTTGAGGTTTAGGGTTTAGGGTTTAGGGTAGTATAGAGGTTTAGGGTTTACGGGTTTAGGGTATATGGGTTTAGGGTTTACGGGTTTAGGGCTAGGGGTTTATGGTTTAGGGTCTAGAGGTTTAGGGTTTACAGTTTTAGGGTTTAGGTTTTCGGGTTTTGCTGCAAGCACCCATCGCCTCCACCTCCAGGGTTTCGGGTTCTTTTCAACTCGGATCGTGCTCTTATACTTGTTCTGGGTTGCTGTTAGGGAACTTAAATTAAGTTACCATAATGGGTATCTATAGTAAATAATAGGGTTTCCCCAATATAGTAACTTAGTTTAAGTTCCTGAACAGCAACCCAGTATTCTTTCTGGATATTGGCTTTGGGCTCGGCTCGAGGCCTAGCAAGTTTGGCGTTTTGAATTCTGGGCCCGAGGCTTTAGAGTCAAGATTTGGGGATTTCCCAAAGTTGTGGGATACCTTTTTGGGGTGTCCCCATAATAAGGATTATAGTATATTAGGGTCTATGTTGGGGTCCCCTTATTTTCGGAAACTACCATTGAGCTTTGAATGCCTTTCGGCCAACTGTGGGCTTTTGGGGACCTTGGGAGCCTTGGGGAGTACAGCTAGGAAAAGGGAATATTGCGGATGACTACCGTGGGTTACCTAACTGCTTGGACCATCCCCCTTCAGGATATAGAAAGATTGTGTTTAGGGCTTGAGTTGAGTGAGGCTGATCCGGGGTGTCGGGTTTCAAGTCTCGCTTGAGATTTGAATCAGTTTAGGATTTGGGGGGCTGGGAGTGGATGTTGGTGTGTTAGAGAAGCATGGGTTCATGCTTGAAGTTGATATGGAGCCTTTGCTGTCAGAGTTTGTGCTTAGGGCTCCAGAGCATGAACTATTCGATGGCCTGATCAATTCTAAACTCTAAACTACTCAGCTCTAGATCCCTAAACTCTAAACCCCTAAACTGGACCTGAGCCATGTTGCCTTCATTCATACGCATCTCCTGCCGTGGGTGAGATGTTAGGCGCGTGAGGTTCCCCGACGCAAAAACACTGGAGGCCAAGCCAGTGCGAAATTAAGACGCCGAGACCGAAAATGTGATTGTCTTGAAGCTTTGCAAAACGATTTCTCTTGTATTGACATGTCTCCAAGGCAGGACTCGCAGCAAAATAGTTTGAAATTAAGGAAGGGTGACGGTGCCATGCTACAGCTTGAAGGGTCGAAGATACGAGTGGACGACAGATAGGCAAGACGGACAACATAGAGCCTAAGTTCCTTCTCGACACAGTTTAGGGTTGAGCCGTTTAGCGTGTAGGGCAACGAGTCTCTAACAGGGGGCCTGTTACCTGTAGGATTCGTTTGATCCATTCCCACAGCAGGACCCAGCTTAGATCTAGGATGTCACGGTCCCGTGTCTACTCCCTCATAATGACCCTTCTCAGTATTGCACAACCTACTAAATTCCCCCAGCCTCCGAGTTTAGTTCCTGGCCAAAGTAGGGCAAGGTGCATACTGGAAAGACTCCAAGCTAATCCTAAACGCCAACAATGGACACTTAAGGTTTAAGGTTAAGGCATCCCTCTCCCGGCATGTCACCCGCCCCCACAAATCCAATTTGGAACCCTAACAGAGGCCTACACAGACTACTGTGCTTTCAGGGCTGGCCGATGGGGTTCTATGTTAGTTTGGGGGGTACCCTACCTGTAACCTCAGTTAGGGATGGCCGTCATTCAGAACATGCTTGCTTGCAGCCACCGGCCACACCGGAAAACTGCTACGGAAGCCAGGGTACACTGAGAATACACTACCATCAAGATTGCTGAATTGCGCCATCCGGGAAGCATCTTGCCTTTATGCAACCACGGGCGATGGAAAATCACTCTGGAGTTGCCAAGCATGACCCCTACATGAGGCTAAGAGGGACCCTCATAATCCCCCAATAACCCCTATATAGCATTGGGGGTCCTGCAGGGCCCCCGCTTTTGAAAAACCTTTCGCTACAAACTCTAACCTGGTTCTCATGAAGAATTTTGAACCCTGACCTAGCTCAGCTCTGAACATCTCATCATGAGTCCCTAAACCCTACTCTCTGATCCCAGTCCTGACCCCCAAACCTCTTAATCCGCATATACTCTGAACCGACATGTGTATTTCAAAACAGTATAGGGTTCCCTACATACACCAAAATCCTATCCGCGATTTAAATGGGAACGCCCCAAAAAAATAGGTCCCTTGTTTTGCCAACCTCCTAAACCCCAAACCTAAAGCCTACCCACCCTGAACCCTAAACCCTACCCACCCTGAACCCTAAACCCTATACCCTACCCACCCTGAACCCTAAACCCACCCTGAACCCTAAACCCACCCTGAACCCTAAACCCTATACCCAGCCTGAACCCTAAACCCTAAACCCTACCCACCCTGAACCCTAAACCCCTAAACTCTAAACCCCAAAACCCTGCCCACCCTGAATCCAGAACCCGGTTCAGCCTCAGGGGACTTGGAGGACGCTGGCCGTGTGGAACGCACCAACCTCAGATTGAGCTCTGCACTGGGTCTAGGGTTCAAGGTTTAGGGTTTAAAGTTTAGGGGTTGGGGCTTAGGGTTTACGGTTTAGGGTTTAGGGTTTAGGGTTTAGGGGTTGGGGCTTAGGGTTCAAGGTTAGGGGCGTTTTTGGGTTCGTTCTCGACACCCCAACAAAAAGAGATGGCTTTGATATGTATTAATGGTCGTTTGAGGGTCATGAGGGTTATAGGGTTTGCAGCATGTAGAGGCTTCGGGGGTTCACTTGAAGTCAACCTGCAGACTCAGGAAAAAAGCCGCACTAACAAGAATTCCTAGTCGATGAAAGTCACATGAAGCGCTTCATTTGCAGAAACCTATGGCTTCCTTGAATAGGTTCGTAAAAGGCAGCTGTTGCCTCAGACTACAAGTCGAATCCTTGGCAGCTGAAGACTGCTCTTTGGCTCGTTTCCTGGGATACAACAGCCCATCCTGGGACTGGGGTTGCAAAGCGTTGCTATCACTCCTGATGTCCTTGAGCATGGCTGGTATAGTAGATGTTTGGGGGGAAGTGCCCAGAGACTCCAAAACCCCTTCATGAAGGAATATACCTTCAAGTCATATTTGGGCCCTTATTACAATTTACGGAATATTCCTTAATTAGGGGGTTTGGGAGTCTCTGTTTACATTGGTCTACTGGGCTTTGAAGAAACCAGGGCGCTCAAAATATGAACTTGTATATCATAATGGTTCCTTTAAGGAGCAAGTCCAAAAACAGTTATAAAGTATAGTAATCCAAAACCTAGTTTAGTCTAGTATTGATGCTGGAGGCGGTCCACAAGTCCGTTGGACTGATGGTTGAAACGGAGAACTAGTTGCCAACGTGGTGTGCGAAGCATTTTCTCGAATACCACAAACTACTCTGGAGCTTAATGCAGATGACCGAGGTGGTGCTGTCCACCAGCTTCAACGGATGGAAACGGTTCCCTACCTACTCGTCCAAGAACCAACACTGAAACTTGATGTTCGTGATGGGACGGCATGTGCACTACAATGTTGCGAGGAGAGGACATTGGGCCTCCCGCATGTTGAATATTGTTGAATCGAAGACTTTTCCGGCGGTGACCATCCATGGTCCATGCTGAAGATTCGAACATCACGTGTAACCGTCACCAAACCTCAAGGACACCCGATATCTGGAATGCTGGGCCAAGTCTCTGGAAAATGAAAACATAATAGTCCAGTGTAGCGTCAGGAGTCTTTGGGGCTCCAAGACATGTATCTATCTTTTCCTTCTTTCAGGATGCTCGGCACGGAGTCCGAAGCTTCCATTCATTTACATGCAGATTATTGTGGGGTCCGGAGTGATCACGTCTGTGGACAAGCTTGGTACGGGAAGCTATGTCCAGAGGCCCGTGCCCGTAATGCTTTTTGGCAACAAGAACTCGACAAGTCTCACATTGCAAAGCCATTTGCCTGACCCCTTCCAAACAAAACCCCTGGACCCCCGAATCCGTAACAATGCCAAACCATTCAAACCAAACCTTAAAACCCCACCTGCATCCTACTGCGAGCCCATTCACATGCCGCAGATATGCTGTTCTCCGCACAAACAAAATGCGAAGGGAAACAATGTTCCTGGTTAAGCTTGCGCAGAGGTTGGGGGCCTGGTCCTTCGGACATCAATGCAGGGAACTAGGCCAGGCTTTTTGTTTTTTTTGCGCTGTTGGAGAATTCTGGAAGCTCAGGGGCCCTGCTCCAAAATAGGCTTTGCAGTAGCCCACCAACTCGTTGCCAAGGCCATACCAGAGGTCGAGATATAACTGCACTTGCATCCTCTTGCTGCGCTGTATGAACCCAAAACCCGGAGTTGCTGCTAATTACAGCATCTAGCACGACCTTTTTTTAGTTGCTGGCATGCCAATGTGATGTCTGACGACTGTTGCAAAAGGATGACCCCTGTTGTATTGATGATACCGATTTTGTCCAAGGCTGCAAGCGCCATTTTTACCTCCAGAAGGAGACATTAAGAGCATCGGTTCACGGGATTTTTTGCGCAACATGCTGCAGTTGGACTTTGGGAGATCCGCTGCACAAAGTCGAGTTAAATTCTTCGAACATTCAGCGACTGCAGCAAAGAAAAGGACGAGGCTCCAGGGCCTTCCTACGTGACCACACCCGTCACACACACCCACAGTGACCCCCGTTCTAGAAAGGCCATCCTTGGATTGTGAAAGCAGCCCAAGCTGAAGGAGCTCGGCAGCCTCTCAGTCCGGTGGTCTCCCCCCGAGGCCGAAGGTCATACATGGCCTCCTTCAGCGCCTGGGCCGGCTTTTGGCCCTGGCGGGTGTGCTCGTGAAACGCGCGCATGAAGTCGTGGCTGTTCTGGTCTCCTACCTGGTCTGCGATGCTTGTTTTTTTCAAACTGATATGCTTACTTGTCCAGCTTCCTAGGAAACTAAAGGTTCGTTCGCCACATTCCTGTGGAGTTCTAGTTGTTTGATGTGCTGTCGCCCGCCATGCGCGCGTGCTCTTCCGTCGCGCAAACATTTGGGACGCGCCCTTGTTCGCTTCAAAATTGCGCTCTCGCTCGAGACATCCTCAAAATCGTCGTATTATGTCTATTTTGGAGCTTAGGTGACTTCGCCTTTAAAGTAGTCTTGCTAGAGGGGTCCGTATCCGAACGGGTCGCGCCCCTGATTGATGAAAATTGCGCCCCCGCGCAGGACATCCTCAAAATCTGGCGGTTTGCTGACTTCGTAGTTACTCAACAATTGCGCTCTCGCGCGAGACAATTCGACTGTTGTGAATTTTGATCATCTTTATATCTTCAAAAATCGCTCCCGTGCGGAGCATCCTCGAAATTTCGTCCATTTATTAACAAAAAAAAAAAAACGCTCCCGTGCGGAGCATTCGGAAAATTTGGACCATTTATGAACGATGATGTTGATGGTTTCTATACCACTTCTATATCCAACGAGTCCCGGTGTACTTCGTTCGAAGTCGTTTTCAGGGCGGGGAAGCCTCTGGTATAGGTTTGGTATAGGATTCGTCGACTTGGTCGTTCAACATCTGAGCGGCTACTGGATGGATCCTATACCAATTCTATATCAAATTGCTCCGCTCAAGCTCGTCTTCTTCGTCCAAATTTTGATGAAAATCGCGCTCCCGTGCGGAGCATCCTCAAAATTATGAGAAAAATCGCGCTCCTGCGCGGAGCATCCTGAAAATTTCGAGAAAAATCGCGCTCCCGTGCAGAGCATCCTGAAAACTTTTAAAGAAATAGCGCTCCCGGGCAGAGCATCCTGAAAATTTTCAGCAAAATCGCGCTTCCGTGCGGAGCATCCTGAAAATTTTGAAGAAAAACGCGCTCCCGTGCGGAGCATCCTCAAAATTCTATCGTTCAAAAACGCGCTCCCGTGCGGAGCATCCTGAACATTTCGAAGAAAATCGCGTGCCCGTGCGGACCGTCCTGAAAATGTTGAAGAAAATCGCGCTCCCGTGCGGAGCATCCTTTAAAAGTCATCGATGTTTCATCCAGAATTGCGCTCCTGCGCGGAGCATCCTCGAAATTCGGGTCCATTCAGCAGTAGTTAGTTTGGGGCCTTGGTCAGAAGTGCAAAATTGCTCCTGAGCAAGCATGGCGCTTGCAGCAGCCGCCCTGTTATGCTCAAGAGCAATTTGGAGAAAATTGCGCTGGCGTGCGGAGACGACCACCCTCACCATCACCATCACCACCACCATCATCACCACCATCATCACCGCCGTCACCGCCATCACCACCACTGCCACCACCATCATCGCCATCACCACCATGCCCACCATCACCACCATGAACACCACCACCAGCATCACCACCACCGCAACCACCACCGCCATCAACAACACCACCACCATCGCCACCATGATCACCATCACCACCGTCACCACCACCACCACCTCCATCACCACCATCACCAACACTATCATCGCCATGGCCACCATCACCACCATCACCATCATCACCAGCGCATCGTAACGCCCAAAACTCCTGACGAAACATCATGTGAGAGCGCACCGTGACGCCCAAAACTCCACACACATCATGTGAGAGCGCGCAGTGTGTCGCCCAAAACTCCTCAAACAGCATGAGAGAGCGCACCGTGACGCACAAAACTCCTGACGAAACATCATGAAAAAGCGCACCGTGACGCCCAAGACTCCTCAAACATCATGACAGAGCGCACCGTGACGCCCAACACTCCTCAAACATCATGAGAGAGCGCACCGTGATTCCCAAAACTCCTCAAACATCATGAGGGAGCGCACCGTGACGCCCAAAACTCCTACCAGCACTACCACCTCCACTGCCATCACCACCATCACCA
>CAJNIZ010043655.1:29013-41560 GCA_905231905.1 Symbiodinium pilosum | reverse complement strand
GGAGGGGGTCGATTAATCAGGGGTCTACATTAAGAGTTGTTGGGGCTGCTGGGCTGTCAGTTTGTCATTTTTGACGGTCAAAGCTGATTAGTGAGATCTTTGACTTGGGGTCCTCATTCCATTCACCCACGCTGCGGTTAAACTTCGCGCTCTATGGAGTTCCGGGTTAGTTTGGGGCAGCGCATGCTTGGGATGTTTGAATTACAGTCTGCTTTAGTGCCAGGGTTGGGACGTTTAACCCTAAAAAGCCCAAGCCTGAAAGCCCGGAGGAAACCAGTCCGGCAGCCCGCAGCACCTTGGAGCCTCAGAACACAATCCATTCCCGCAACCATTGATGGACAGAAACCTGCAGGACCCCCCAGAGCAGCACTTCACCAGCTGTTTAGAGCTCAGGTGTATACAATCATGCAGGGTTTGGGACCCTCCTGCATAGAAGTCTTCTACAGAAGGCTAAGCTGCCTCTCCATATGAAGAGTTTATTAAAATTACCCAAACCCACACCTCAAACCCTAAAACCCTAAACCCTTCTCCTTCTGTTTCCCATCTGTCCTTGAGAAATCTCAATATGCGGAGCAGGCATGGGTTACCTCCTGGCACCTAGGGGTTCTTATTGCGGAATATAGACGAAGACCTCACCCTGAATAGTAGTTTCAATTTTCTTTTCCATTATCCCAATATTACCCCAACATACCCCCTATATAACCCCGTAATATAGTAGTTTCCACTTTCTTTTCATTATCCCAGTATTCCCCGCCAAGGCTCACAATGGACACCTTCCGTGTCCGTGCGGACCGGAGGCCAATAAGGAAGCGCCTGGGCGTCAAGCACGACCCTGGGGTGTTTAGAAACGCTTTCTGTTGGCTGTGGGTCTCGGTTTTGGGAATCGCAAGGACTGAGCGCTCATGATGTAAGACTTGTGATGTTAGAGGTGTCAAAGGCTAGGGCGCAAGCATGTCTGCGACGAAAGGTTGTTGGGATTGTCATAAGTGGGTCAAACGTTTCTTAGAGTAGGGGCTGTGGCCGCCCAAATTTCAGAGAGATGATAGTCTCCCTGAGTACTGTTTCTGTTTTTGACAATGTCCGCATGTGAACAGGCTGCGGAAGGTTTCGATAGGGTTTCTTGCTGTGTTCTTGAACCCTATACCCTATAGTAGTTCCCCTAGTAATTTCCATTTTCTTTTCCATCATCCCTATATACCCCTTGATAACCCCCATATAACACATTAAGGAACCCCAAGCCCCAAACCCTAAACCCTGAACCCTAAGCCCCAAACCCTAAACCCTAAACCCCAAACCCTAAACCTTAAACCCTAAACCCTAAACCCTAAACCTAAACGCTTGCAGGGTTGGGGTTTGGGGCACCATGGTCTCCATGACTTAGGATGGCTGCAGGAAAAGCCTCCATCTCAAACGTGGACTCATTGTGCGCACCCCGGGGCGTTGGGGTTTAGGGCTTGGGGCTTTAGGGTTTAGGGTTTAGGCTCTAGGGCTTAGGGTTTAGGCTCTAGGGCTTAGGGGTTTCGGGTTTAGGGCCTTCTTGGGGATCCCAATACTAAGGGTAATAGTATCTTGAGGTAGGTGTTGGGCTCCCCCTATTTTGAGCAACTACCATATACGGCTTAGGCATTCTGAGAATGAGGAAAGTCAAATGAAAAAGGCAATGGACAATTAAATGGAAGCTGTATGAGTACTGTGTCTACGGGGTGAAGAGCAAGAATCTTACATGACCCTAAGTACGTTATACCTTGGCAAACATGGTACTTCAATATATCAAGGTCATGCAGGGTTGCTGGATATCCTAAACCTAAACACGAAGTCCTAAACCTTAACCGTAGCAGCACCCTAGAAGCACGGAAATGTAGCAACATGATTTGAAGTCCATGTTCCCAAGGGTCCTAGGAACCATATCCTTCTAAATCTTGTTAAGACCCGTACTACAATTGCTAGTGCCAGAAACGCAAGCATCCAATTATGGAGTTTCAGCCCTGAACCCGGACCCTCACGGTTTCCCAAACGACTCACCGAACAGCTGTCATGTAGGGCTCCCAACGGGTTCTCCCACCATGCAATTGCAAAGTCTGTTGCCCAATCTGATTCGGGCCCCTGGCGTCAAAGATGTTTCTCTTAGGGTAGGGGCGGCCGTGCGCTCAAAATTGCAAAGATCCTTTTCGCCTCAAAATTTGGTAGTTTCCCGAAACAGGGGGGAGCCCTAATGTAGAACCCAAAGTCTTACACTCCTTTTCCGGGACCCCCAGAAGGTACCTCTAATTTTGGGAAACCCGATTTTGATTTTCAAGGTCTGCTTCAGGAGTGTGGGGTGTGTCTCGCGGAAAGAAGTTGACAGCTGCAACCAGTGAATGATGGTCGCTGCGAAATACCTTGAGATTTTGTTCGTTATGAGGCTTCATGTAAGTGTGGTGGGATTAGAGGTGTACATTTCAGCTGCTGGCCTTACTTCCTGAGCTATCCAGGCAATATCTGCGTCCAATCAAGACAACCATAATGCCCGTCGTGCTGACGGGGTGCGCTCTCCAGAGTCAGGAAGTGTCTGAAAGCTAGCTCTTTTGAAGCTTGGGCTAAGTCAAGGCCAGTTAAGATGGGAACCCCTGTTTTTGCAATGCGAAAACCGAAGAACTGCACTAGGATCCTGGTCCGGAATGGGGCGGGGGGAGGGGGGGAGATACAACGAATGATGACACTGGGGCTCAGGGATGTGTCATACTACAGCTTTTTCAGGATTATCAGGTGAGATTCGTAACTATTCAAGCTCTTACCTACGTTATGTCTGAACATAGGAACTTCACCAACTCTTCCTGAGACCAGGTATCGAATGTTGGGCCGTCCGCTATCCCTCGTCTTACTGATGCCCAAGGTTGTGGGGGAGTGGAGCCATATCATAACCCATATATATATATATATATGGATGTTTCCCAAAATTAGGGGTACCTTTTTGGGGGCCCCTATAATAAGGACTATAGTATTTTGGTGTCTATATAGGGGTCACCTTATTTTGGGAAACTACCATATATATATATATGTAGATATACATATATATATATAATCTCCTTATATACCCCTATACTGGTACCTATATTCACTCACTCCGCCACTCCCCCTTAAGCACCTGTAGGTCATGGGAAGAACCCCAGGGCTCTGACAACTCACAAACTTTTCAGTTCAGAAAAAGTCGAGGCCACACGCACCTCTGTTGCCCAAAACCTTCACCCCCCGTGGGGTTGAGGTTTTAGGGTTCTCAAGTGATATTAATAGCCTAGGGCCCGCAACATTTAATTCCGTTTTTGGTTTAGCGATTACGGCTGCTGGCCTCATAGCGGATTAGTTGGTAACCCCGGCTTCGGTAGAATTCAGGACCCTACAGAGTCTTAAGTTTCTTGGCTGGGGTCCCTAAACCCTAAACCCTAGAATGAAATCTTGATCATACACCGTGAACTGCTACAAGGATATGGGAGCTGCTCGAAGAGCGTGAGTCGGTCGACCCCATAAGCTCCCACATGAGCTGTAGTCTAAACTCCTAGTATCCCCCTTAATATCCCCTGTAGTAGTCCCCTATATAATCCCCTATATATCCCCCTTTAAGGAGTTTTCACTATGGCTCACATGAGACAACTTAGT
Source organism: Symbiodinium pilosum (assembly GCA_905231905.1). Classification (NCBI taxonomy): domain Eukaryota; class Dinophyceae; order Suessiales; family Symbiodiniaceae; genus Symbiodinium; species Symbiodinium pilosum. The sequence goes on along the minus strand of CAJNIZ010043655.1, from coordinate 37,927 downwards.
TCATAACCGGGGGGGGATACCTGATAGGCATTGTCTTTGGGCAACGTATTGCAAATGGTCCAATCTGCGTACTACCTGTAATTCTAAATCCTAAGTAGGTAGGTCACAAGGCGTCACGCCATTGAGGGCACCTGAATCTTAAAATGGCTCGCTTTTCAGGGGACCTCAGGGCTACTATAGGGAGTATTTGACGAACTCCCATATCACTGCTATGAGGTCAAGACTCCGAAGTCTCAGTAAACTGTGCCTTTAGAGGCTTTGGGGGCCAACTCTAGGGTGTGGCGTTAAAGCAAAATCCTTTGAGGCCTTAAACCCCTCTTAACCCTAAACCCTAAACCCTAAACCCTAAACCAGGCCTAAAACTCAACATGCTTGCCGTCCTTTCACCCTGGACCTAAACCCAACCTTAGAGCAACCAATGTACCCGCAAGGGCTCTAACAATACTGTTGATTGAGAAAGTCTTGCAGACTTGGCATCCCATAAACTCTTGTACTTCCTGGGGTCAAAGGGGTTTGGGGTTGGAAGATGTCATCGTGCAACTGTAGGTAACTCATGGCAGATGCTAGACCCACTGCAGGTGGCGCAAAAGTCTCCGGGCCTGAGGTGGAACCTCAGGTCATAGCATTGTGGGTCCGCACACATAGGTGTTGAGGGTTTGAGAGTCTGGGGCCCCAAAGTTTAGGGCTTTGGGTTTGGGGCTTAATACTGATTTTGGACTTGGGGTTTTATATGAATTCTAATTAACCTGAAAGACAAAAGGTACGCTGGGCCTATCTTGTTAAAGCCCGTTCGGGCTGAAATCGGAAGAGGTCCTCGTTGTTGATACTCAACATCCTGCATGGCCATATTGTCATAGCATATTGGAATTCCCCATGCACAGCGACCTTACTGTATATGCTAGGGGCGATAGAATGATGGAGATCCAAAATGGCACAACAATTTTCACAACCCTCCGGTTAGGGTAAGCCAGGACTTTTTAGTATGAACCCCATGACTTCGCTATAGCTGTAGCAGTTTTCCATTTTCTTTTCCTTTCCTTCATTCCCAACTAACAAGCAGCAGCTCTTGACGATGTGCATCCCTACGGGTCCCTATATATCAGTTCAGGGCTCCGGGGTTTAGGGTGTAGGGGCTTAGGGTTTAGGATGTATACCCCTTATATTTACGTAGCCTCTTCATTCCATACTCAACATAAACCCCAAGCCCTAAACCCTAAGTTCAAGGGCGCGGTCAGGAGTTCAACCCTTGAGGTTCGGACATGGATGTAACGGCCCCAGGGGCAGTAAATCTCCTGGCAACCCCGGTGTAGGGCTTAGGGATCAGGATTGAGGGCTTAGGATTTAGGGTTTAGGGTTTAGGGTACGGGACTTAGGGTTTAGGACTTAGGTTTCATGGCTTCAGTGTGTACGGATTTTGTTTTAGGGTGGTTTAGGGTTTCGGGTCTGGGGCTGGAGGTGTAGGTTGAAGGTTCAGGGCTTAGGGCCCAGACTTTGCCCATACTTTAGGGGACCCTGGAACCAGGTCATAGGCCGTGTCCCCAAAATAGCCGGGTAACCTGGGTTGCTGTTAAGGGATTTGAATATTATGGTTTAACTTACATTTAAGTTCCTTAACCCTAAGGGTCCAAGGACCTAAATAATCAGGTTCTAGGGCCCAAATACCATTACAATTATGGTGTTTGAGGCCTAAAAACCTATTATTTGGGTCCTTGGACCCTTAGGGTAACAGCAAGTAACGGTTGCCTTATGCGTCCGTGACCCTCAAGTGGCACTTGTCTCAGGACCATGAAAGGCGCCTTCAAGAGCTGGGACTGAACCTAGGGTTTAGGGTTTAGGGTTTAGGGTTCTTCCTTATAAAGGTGACCTAGGGATTCTTAGTTTTGATGTTTATCAGACTTCTTAAGAAAAGAGTAGGAACAGTGGCAGCAGACTGCCTTCAAAACCTTTCGACTTACTGTAAGTCAGTAGGGATTAAGGGAATCTAATCCCCTCCACCTAGTACTCCTGTTGTGGTATATTATAATATATCGAGAGCATTTAATATTAGGAAGGGTGGGGGGGTTTAATATTAGGGGGAGGGGATTATTATACAGGGATTATTTAGGGCTTATTTTCCCTCTTTCCCTACTAACCACCGGTAAATTGAGTTGTTGTCAAGCTGCAGCCCTGTTCCCCCCCTCTTGCAGGAGAGTTCAAGTTTACGAATGCCACGCGGTTTAGGGTTTAGGATTTAGGGCAAACTCCTGCGACAGCCCGGTTGGACGTATCCATCCTTGAAAAACACACGCAGGATATTGTTGAAGAGCGGTTAAGTAAGTCTTTGATGTTGGGTTCACGTAAAACACAAAAACGTAAAGCGCTATGGAACCAATGTTCCCTTATTCCCTACTATAGCCCCAATAAATACACTATTAGAATGCCATTCTCTTTTCCGTTATCCCCACGTGAGCTATAGTCTAAACTCCTAGTATCCCCCTTCACAAGCCCCATAATACTCTCCTATGTTACCCCCTTTAAGGAGTTTAGACCCTAAACCCTAATCCCTAAACCCTAAGCCCTTAGACTGCAGCTCACATTACCCCCAATATATCCAAGAAATGTAAGGAGACCTCGGAAGCCGGCACTCGCATTGAAACTCTTCAACTTCCCTTTGCGCTGTTTTAGCTGGTTTCGGTTTAGGGTTTAGTTTCAGGCTTAGGGTGTACGCATTAGGGTTTGTGTTTAGGGATTAGGGATTAGGGTTTAGGGATTAGGGTTTAGGGTTTAGAGTGTCTCTAGGCCCTAAACCGCGCAGGGTTTAGGCTGCCTGAAGCCCGGTCTCGGGGTTCACGTGCGTCTTTGGCTGACCGGTCGCCTGCAGAACCCAATCAGGCTGCTTGATCTACTCCAGGGTTTAGGCTTTAGGGTTGAGGGTTTAGGTTTAGGGTTAAGGATTTGCGGTTTGGGATTTAGGAGTTTAGGGTGTAGGGTTAGGGTGGGGTATTAAACGCCCCCAAAACTATTCATGAGTAAGTTCCCTTATACAACAATAGGGGAAAATCCTTAATGATCCCAAAGCGCCACCTCAAGGTTCAAGAACCCGAAAATGATGTAATTTGGGTCCAGAGGTGTTCCCATATAGTTAACCCCAAATTTTACTATGTTTAGGTATTTGGCCTTTTAGGGTAACATGGAACCTAAAAACGGATTCTGCAAAGACGACTCTCCGTTAGGAAGTGGTGGCGCTCTTAGGTAAGTTGTTGGAAAGGTATGGGGTTCAGGCCTAGGGTTACAAGGATCAGGGCTTCGGGTTTAGGGCTTAGTGTTTGTGGCTGAGTGTCTGGGGTTTAGGGTTAAGGGCTTAGGGCTTAGGGTTTAGTGCTTCGGGCTTAGGCGTTCCAACAATGAGGTCTGCTTCGCGGGGTTTCTTGGTAGATCGAAAGGACGGAAGCATTCGAGGAGTAAGCCTGGCACAGGGTCTCTTCTACTGCACAAGAACTGCTTCAGATACTTCGTACCACGAAAGCAAGATGGTAAAAGCTGACAGCAGCAGATTCAGAAGAAGAAGAAACAGCAGCATCATCAGCAGCAGCAATGCCGCCGCCCCTCATTGACTTCTAAAACTCGTGCACTCCTGGAAGCTGTAACTAGGCTTTAGGCCGCACAGATTCAACGTTTGCACACGAAGCATGCCAGACGTGTTTTTGCATAGACCTGTTGGCTAACCACCCTGAACCCTGAAACCCCTAAACCCCTGAAGCCTGAACTGATAAGGGCAGCGCCTCATCAAACCAAAAGGAGATGTCACTCCCTGCAGCAGCAATAATGGGCTGCGCTAGAGGGCCGTCGTACTCCGTGAGGAGGGGCGTCAGGTCCTGTGTTGGTCTCAAAACAAATCTCCCTCTGACGCTTGCGTAGAGAAGTTACATAAAGCCCACCATACATGACAGGCTAATGAGTGGCAGGGATCCTAGGAAGCAAGGGCGGCATGAAGAAAATGCGTTTCTTTCCTGTTGAAATGAAGCCGAATCTTCTGTGAATGGAGGGGCTAAACTGGTTGGCAAGAAGCTGGGCTCTACCAGTACTAAGATCGGTTTTATTCATATTCTCCCTACTCAGTATCATTTCTGTTGACATGCCAGTCCATGTGAGCTTGAGTGTGAGAGATGAGGTGTTGCTAAAGAAGTGACAAGCCCCAAAGGTGACTAGCTAGAGGTGCCTGTAACCCCACCAAAAGTCTGTATCAGCTCAGGAAATAATGGCTCAGTATAGAGCGTGCCATGCCCAGATTTCTTCGAGCCAAGCTTTGCTTTTGACAATTTCCTGAATCCAAAATGCTGCTCATGCAGACATCGCGACCACACATGCACGATGGCAAATTCGACGCTGAACGACAGCAAGGACTACCGGTCCTCATGATGCTCAACCAACATGCACACTTTGCATCGTCTCGCAAAGACCCACTCAGATCATTAACGTCTTCGACGCCCCATGATGCACCTGCCTCATTCTGGAAGCTTGACCCTTTCTGCTTATTTCTAACGAAGCGTTGGTCATGGGCCCAATCATCTGGGCTGTACTAGCGTAGGAACCCCAAGAAACAGGGCGGATTTTCACCACGCCGGCCAAAGCAGGTCTCACCCTTCTAGACTTGGTCTCCCGTACTCCTAAACCTACAATTTCACAGGACCAACACGAAGACTCAGCTCAGCCACTGGACTCCCCACACCCGCACGCCCCAAGCCCTAAGCTGGGGAGCCGAGCATAGACTTTGCCAAAGAAGGACACCCAGCAGTCGTGCGAGGTATTGTGCCGTCCCTGGGTCTTTTGGTGGTCACAACGTCTAATGTTGGTGTAAGGATACGTATTTTGGGAACGTATGGATTCTTGCTTTGGATCTGCTTGTAAAGCTGGGCCTGTGTAGTCACGAAGGCTATGAAAATCCTCGTGATTGCTACATATTTCTTTTCTGGTGATTACTGCTGCTACCATGGCTACTCTGACAGTTATGACTTTCCCCTACACTCTCCCCAATATTCATGTTTGGAACACTTTTCCAGATGTCCAACTTCTGTCACTCAGCCACTCAAGAACACAATGCTCACCAAACACTATTTCGCATTTGTGAAGAAGACATTTAATTGATCACGGGGGAATGGCTTGACAGACAGAGGCAAAGGACGAACCATTTCAAGTGGGTGAATCTAGTGTATGTGACGTGGCAAAGCCTATGCTAAGCTCCTTACTTTAAACTTGTAGATTATAAGTGACGAGCTTCAAGTGGTTTTAAGCCCTTCTGACGGTTCGGAAGCTTGACAGTTTTCATGCGGTGGGAAAGCATGATGCTGCACTTGGGAAGCCGTTCCTGTCCAAAAAACTTCAACACCAATTGGGACTTGTTGATCAACATCTTTGCTTTTTGACCCCATAGTCGCGGGAGAATATTGTATTCATGTGGTCTCAATAAGTTTGTGCATTGCGCCTTCCTACCCAAACTCAACGCAACCTTTTTGGCCACGCTCTCCAAATCCTTTCTCCGCAGGCTCAACTCAACACGTCCGCGATTGGTCTGAACCACCTTGGTGCATGCGAGATACAATGAAGACTCTGTGTCTAGTAGCGGAAGGCAATAGGATGTCTCAAAGTCATAAATTGTAAGCCAACCCATGAGGAAACCAATGTCTTTTCCTGTGGGTCTTCATGCAATACCAACAAAACTGCACTAGCTTGTGCGGGACGTCAGGTCCAAACAGTCCACGTTTGCAATGTCAACCTAATCGCCTTTATGCGCATTCTCGGCTTGACCACATCCAAAACCCTGACTCAAGAACAATCTCCCTTGCAGCCATGAGTCCTAGAACGAGTGCAAAAACTTTGGTTGAGGGTTGAAGGGCGGGAACCGGCGATGAACATTTATGCGCCAGAGGCTACATGCCGACGTACTTGTTATGTCAAGACCATACCCGCATTGAATGTTCGCCTTCGAACCGAGAATCCAAACTATACAGCGCCACCTGGTTGAAACAAAAGGCCAGAACATGTTGCAAAATGCTGGGTCCACTACGGTCGGTAATTGTCGTACATGCTGTCGAGGGCTTATGGAAAGTTGCTGCCTTCCGAGCACCTTCAATCTTGAAACATACACAATGAAGCCCTAAGCGAGGCAATCCATGCGCGCCCATACACCTTGGCCCCTAAACTGCGAACCCCGAAAGTCCGGCAGTTAAATCTTGAAACTTTACCAACCTGCCAAATCGATCTAGCTGCCCGAGCTGGCAGCCCCAGCCTGCATCCCAGGTGGAAGGCATTTGAGCTTAGAGTTTGGTGAGCATGTTGAATGTGAAAAATGGTTTAATCTATGGCATGGTTTGGAGTCTGATTTCTTTTTGCTGGCTCAGGGCGTGCCATTGGTTTTGGGCCTAAGATGCTCATTTGGAGGAGGCTTAATGTATTTTGGTGTCACGTGCCCGAATGATACCTAACGAGACGCATATTTTTGCATCGGGCTACTTGCCTCAAGCCCCAACTCAGAATTTCAAACCCCCTGCAAAACAACGCGCTGGGCGCAGTGTTTCTCAATTTCTCGGCATTTCTGCTGGAGGTGTCACGGCAGGCCATTTCACTGTCCCTCTAGCCAGCGCAGAATTTCGTGCATCTGGACCTACTGTGAGCAGAACATCCATGCCCAAACCATAATGATTTGTTTCGTGCTCCAAGAGCATATTGTGGGTGACCAGAGCACCCATGCTCAAAACATACTTTTGCTCGTGTTCCAAGAGCATACCGTGACCGGAACATCCATGCCCAAGCCATAGAATCTCGTTCGTGTTCCAAGAGCATACGGTGACCAGAACATCAATGCCCAAATCATAATTGTGTTTGTGTTTCCAGTGCATACGGTCCATACGGTAACCAGAGAATCCATGCCCAAACCAGAATTTGTTCGTGTTCCAAGTGCATACGGTGAACAGGGCATCCATGCCGAAGCATTAGTTTCGTTCTTCTCGCAGGTGGGAAAGCTGTGGCGTTGAGAGCGGATAACGGTGGGCGCAGCACTTTTGATTCTTTCGAACTTGCTGTCCTGCCTCAAGCCCCAATGTAGGTCCGCACCCTCAAAACATGACTCTTCTGTGATTTTTGCACATACCACAATGTAGGCCGCCCTGCCACAGCCATGCACTGAACACCCACACGTTTTCACCTTGAAATCATGTGAACTTGTGTTTCTTGAAGTACAAATTACTAGGTGTCATTCAAGAACGTGTAACTGCGTTTTTCGAGTAGAAGGGAATCGAACATGCATGGTGAAACGCTGCGGAATGTCACTTGCATGGTGTATGAAGTTTGGAACTCTCTTACGGAGACAGACTCTAACCCTAACATAAACACACATGAAACGAGCTGGCCAGCGCAAACTACAGCTTGTTGGCACCGGAACTAAACTTGACTTTATTAGACTCTTCCCTCTGATCGAATCTTAAGACCACCTAAGTCAGCAGTACGGACAGGCCGTGGAGGTGTATAAAACCAACCTACGCCAAAGAGGGTTGAGTCCTCTGGCCTACACTTGAGACCAGGAACCCCTACATCCAGGCTCCAGGATGGTTCACACACACATACACTGGAGGCCACTAACCGCTTTCTCACCGTAAACCGCGGCCCTAAACCCTGCACCCTCAAAGCCTTCGCAAGAGCATCAGCACATCAGCTTGAATGTTCGCATCCTGCCAGGGTCGACGTGACTTGCCTCAGCTGATGAAAGGACATTTTGGGGTTTCTCAAAATGGAGGGCGGGGGTTACCCTCAAGGGCCCCAGGGATATGTGAAGATCATATCCTTAAGGATTACGCAGGGATGATTTTCAGAAGCTTCTATTGAAAGGCTTGCCTATGCCTTGCTTGATGGCCATGAGCCCTTCAAGACTCAGTTGAAGCCTTAAGGTACACCCTAGACCCAAAATGCCTTCAGCTTTCGGCTGTCATGTAGGAAAGCTTGCACCACCATGTTTACCCTATACCTTCAAAGTCAGAGTCTTATGGTGGTCTCAGCCGGTGCAAGATTTGCTCCATCCACCGCATCCAGACTCGAACTAAAGGTCCTAGAGCCGAAGACCTTCCAAGTCTGATGCATGGCCTAAGACTGGATTGCTGTTAAGGAACTTAAATTAGTTTTACCGTAATATGAGCCTTGATCTACACTCCTAGTCTCCCCTTAATTAGCCCTAAAATACTCCCATATATAATCCCCTATACAAGCCCCCCTCTCAGGAGTTAAGGTAAGACTACAGCTCATGTAGTAAATTATAAAGTTTCTTCAGGCTGGTGATGGAGCTTCAGGTAAGGTTCTGACCGAACATTGAGGGTTTCGGGTTTAGGATTTAGGGTTTAGTGTTCAGGGTTTAGGGTTTAGGCTGGGGCCATTCTCTCGAGCCCTGGGTGGCCGTTCTGAAATGGGGACGATACTGATACTTACTTACTACCCCTGACCCTTCATACAGGACAAGTCTTTCACCTGGCCAGATTCAGATCCCAAAGTAAGGGGCACTTGCAGCCCCGAAGCCATAGAAAATTATAGAGCTTGCTTCGCAAACATCTAATGTGTCTTTTACCAGCTGTGAACTTGCTCCTACTGAATTCTGCAGAGGTCCTTGCAGCTCCACTTTACATTACAAAAAGCATGTGGAGCTCAAAGTCCGAAGCGACACCAAACGTGTCCAAAATGCTATTCAAAGAGAAAATTTTTGCATCAGTTCACAGGCTCAGAAGGGCAGAAGATAAAACTCAAGCCTTGCCCTACCTTTTAGCCCAACAGCTCAAGGAAATTACTCCGAACTTTTGGAAACCTATTTCCTACGGTGGAATGACCCTAAGTACCCCAAACCATGGGAATTATGGTACTATAGTATACTAAGGTCATGCAGGATTTTTAGTAACAA
>CAJNIZ010043655.1:0-28913 GCA_905231905.1 Symbiodinium pilosum | reverse complement strand
AATATAGGGATTTAAGGGACTTAAATTAAGTTACTACAGTAAGGAAAATGGAAAATGAAATGGAAACTGGGGGAATATAGGGATTTAAGGAACTTAAAATAAGTTACTATATTGGGGAAACCCTCTTATTTGCTATACATCCCTATTATGGTACATTAATTCAAGTTCCTCAGCAGCAATCTAGTAAGTGGGCTTCTGGAACAAGTACTCTCCCCATTACCCATCCAGCCCTAGGTGTGAGGGCCCCCTGGATCAGAACCGCAACTTTAGAAAACGATTTGTGCCGTCGCTCAAAAGTTTGGAAGGGGTCGAGCCCAATCTCTGGAACAACTACCCTGCCTTCCCTCTACCTTTGATGCGGGGGAAGGACCATTTGAGCCATAGTCTAAACTCCTAGTATCCCCCTTAATAACCCATATAGTAGTCCCCTATATAATCCCCTATATAACCCCCCTTTAAGGAGTTTAGACTACCTTTGATGCGGGGGAAGGACCATGTAAGGCCAGGGACGCAGGAACGGATGGCTGCAGTGTATGCAACCACATCAGCACGCATCTTGGACCTCCGTGGTTGGGTCAAGGCTGTGCGCTCTGAGGTTCAGGTTTGGACATGGGGCGTTGCGGACGTTAAGGCCAAGTTTTAGGGCTGCTTTCAGGTGAGGGGGTCAGGGGTATGTCAGGTGGTGTCAAGCTTCCATCATCTTTGTGACGCTGTCATGGAGGCCTGATTGTAAACTGACAAGGAACCTTACAGATCGATCCTTCATACATGCCTACATCGCGGCTTTCAAGGAAAAGAGCTAAGAAACTCGAGTCGCAGCTGATGATGTCCGGGAGCTTCTAGAAAGAGGGCCTTCTGAGGGCCACTGCCATGGGGATGATGTTGCGTGGATTACATTTAGATTTGTTGATCAACCACTGCCTTCCGCGTTTGCAGGACTTGTGCTGAAGCCTTCCACACGACAGCAAGACCTCTATCGTTCAACTTAGCAAGAATCTGACGCGAAACTTCCCAGGCCGATTTTTCTGCTAGACTAGAGAGAGAACCCCAAAACCCTAAACCCTATACCCTATACCCTTAACCCTAAACACAAAACCCTAAACCGTAATCCCTATACCCTAATCCCTATACCCTAAACCCTGAACCCTGTGTTCAGCCTCCTGGACACAAAGAAAGTGTTCTGCGCGCCTCTGCATGTCTCGGAACATGGCCAGGGTGACATCCCACTGTCCGCCCTTTTCCTGGGTGTAGGGTTTTGGGTTTAGGGCTATTATCCCCTTACAATGGAGAATCAAAGGGAAAAGAAAATGGAAAATGAAATGAACTGGGGGAACATCGGGATTCAAGGAACTTATTGTAAGTTACTATATTGGGGAAGCCCTATTACTTACTATCTATACCCATTATGGTAACATAAGTTCCTTAACGTGAGGGAGTTTTCCACACGGCATTCTTTGCGAAAAGCCCCATAGAGGTACAGGGTGTAGGCTTTTTAGGCTTGAGGGTTTATAGGAGGTTGTGGACGGGTGGTTGTCAAACTTAGGGATCCCTCCACAAAATCCAGGGTGGCACACATTAAGAGTGGCATTGCATAGGCTTCCAGATCCGATGGAAGATGAGGGATCTGGATTGAAGGCTTCGAGTTCAGGATTTGGGTTTAGGGTTCAGGGCTGAGGATTTAGGGTTCAGGGCTTAGGGTCTAGGGTTGAGGGCTTAGGGTTTAGGGTTCAGGGCTTAGGGTTCAAGGTTAGGACATCAGCTTCAGGACAGGAACACCCTTCCCTTCCAGCTCAACTGTGTAGTTTAAGTGCCTGCTGCAGCACAGCCAGGATGACAGGATGTGCTCCCATTACTGTGGAAGACTCGGGGACTTCGGACTAAGCAGGTTTAGGGTTAAGGGTTTAGGGGTGTAGGGGTTTAGGGGTTATGAGTCCCCTAATTTGGGTTGGCCTGCTTCTAAGCTCCTACTTTCTAAGACGCTGAACCTCTCAGTAGTGACAACCAGGACCAAGGTATCCAGACATCTGCGTCAACTGCAAAGTCCACGGCGAACCACTCAGCCCACACCCCAACTTTAAACCCTTGGCATTAAGCTGGAACCCGAACTCCTAAACCCTTACTCGGAGGGTCAGGGGGGCGTACTAAGTAGGTTAATAGCCCCTGTAACTCATATAGTAACCCTAGTTATTTTCATATTAAACTACTTCCCTCCAAGTATATGGCCCTAAACCCTAAACCCTGAACTCTAACCTACTTGCTAAGTCCCCCTGACCCTCCAAGTACTCCCTGAACGCCAAATCCAAGGCGAGCCCTGCAGCCTAAGGTCGCATGCACTCAGGGTGGCGTTGCAACTGACAGAATTCACGGCAATACTGGCCTCTGGCATCTCCCTCAGCCTAGGTTGCGGTTTAGAGATTAGGGTTCAGGGTTTAAGTTTAGGGTTGGGGATTCTCGGGGTTTACTTGCTGATCGTTCGCAGAGAATGAAGGAATGGAGAAAAATGGAAGCTCCTTATTAGGGATTATATAGGGGTCGCTACAGGGATCCTCTTCCATTCCCTACAAACAACCAGCAACGGCTTTTGGGGTTGGGGGCTTCTGGCTTTCGACCCTCAAGACTGCAGGTTTGCTAATCGAGGCTTCTGGGTCTGGGCCTGTGAGGGCGTGGAGTACTTATATAACATACTTGGAGGGTCAGGGGGAACTTGGTAAGTAGGCTTATAACCCCCAAAACCCATGTAGTAACCCTAATTACCCCATTACTTACCTACCTACTAAGTACCCCTGACCCTCCAAGTACAAGGCTTCGGGTTTAGAGTTTTGCAATCTAGGGTTCTGAAGTTTCGAGATGTTCCAGATTTCGGGTTGTTGCCTAAACCCAAAACCCTAAAATCTAAACCTTGGGCTTTAAGTTATAACCCCCAAACCCTCAACTCTAAACCGTAAACTCTGAACCCTAAAGCCTGAACTCTAAACCTTAAACTTGACGTTATAAACCCCAAACCGTCAACTCTAAACCCTCAAATCTGGACCCTAAAGCCTGAATCGCGTAAGGTTTTAGGTGCACAGAAGAACGCCTGATGGGATCTCCGCGCCGGAAATGAAACATAACTAGCCCAATAGGACTCAGGACGTACAAACACATCTTCATGATATTGGGCTTAGGGTTTAGGGTATACCTTAAAGAAAATACAGTTTCATGTAGGATCAGGCCACGTGAACAGTTCTGGCTTCTACAGGATGACGGACGGAAACGGAACCTAATGAGAAACAGCTGAGACACATCAAGGAACGTTACAAGAGGCTATATATATAATGCAAGAGGCTATATATAATGCTCCAGGGTAATAAAAAAAAAACTGTGCAGCAACAAAGCATACCGAATAAACAAAAAAGTGACAGAATACAGCACAATATGATACCACTGAGCAAAATTACGATAAGATGTGTCATGAAATATGGTACAACATAATGAGGCCTCATCAACACCTAGTAGTCCCTGCCATGTGTTTAGAACTTAGAGCCCCATCATGTTGGGCGCCATATAGAAGCACATACCCGAATTGATACCTACAAGGAGCCCGACTGTACACCCAAGACCCGCACGAAAACAAAGCATGAAAGCCTTTGTATTGAGACTTTGCTAATTTCTTGGCTAAAGGAGCAGCTGCAAAGCGCGTTCCCACTGCGCAGCCTTTTCGCATGCGCTGATGACGGCGCCATACGTGACGACAGTGGGGGAAAGCTTTGCATCCGCCATAGTGTGGAACCTTTCTAGAGTCAGCCTCCCAAATACCCATAGTAACAGCCGTGATAGACATCATTTGAGCTATAGTCTAAACTCCTAGTATCCCCCTTCATAGACCCTATAGTAGTCCCCTATATGATCCCCTATATAACCCCCCATTAAGGAGTTTAGATTATAGCTCATTTTGGGGTAGAGGCCATTATTCTGGGCATGTGGAGGTCTAAGCGCAGATTCTGAAGCCCAGCGTCAAGGCTGAGGTCCCTCTGTTTTGTTCAGGCTTCCAATCCTCCCCTATTTAAAGGCTAAGGTTTAGGATTTAGGGTTTAGGGTTTAGGGTTTAGGGTTTAGGGTTTAGGTATTTGGTAGTTTCCCAAAATAAAAGGGACCCAAATATAGACCCCAATCTATTGTCCTTATTATTGGGACCCCCAAAATGGTACCCCTAATTTTGGGAAACTCCTATTTAAAGGCTAAGCGGACTTACCGTAGGCCGACCCTGTTTTGCATTAGGCGGGCCCCTAGATGTCAATTGCATTGCGCTCGGGGGGACGGTTCAATCGCTTCTGAAAGGAGGGTCTCAAATTTGTACATCAGAGTGTTACGCACCATGAAGTTATAAAGGTCACTCCAGAACCTCAAATCAAGTTTTGCGAGGGATCCATCTGGGATCTTCCTTTAAACCGCCCATTATACATCCCAATATACCAAACTCTTCCAAAAGCGAGCACGGATGTTTTGCAAACCCTCATCCCTAGTACCCACTATCTAATCCCAATGTCCATTTCCCTTTGCATTGTCTTTTCAACCCCCTACACAACCCCTGTACCTCCTTTAACATGTACGGCCCAGTAGCAGCGCAAGGGCACCGTGAGCCTTATTGGCCCTGCCAAAGGAGCTAATGGTTGAATTATAGCTGATGGCCGTCGGCTCGACCTCCATGGGAACTGCCATCGCTTTTTAGGGTTTAGGATTTAGGGTTTGCGCATAGGAGTTTGAGGATATGACTTTAGTTTTGAGAGATTGGGGAAATCCACATTGAAAAACCACCCACATGGCTTTAGTAGCAACAGCAGCAGCGGCGGGTTCGAAGGCGTTCTGCATTAAGTCGCTGTCAAGTAGCCTTGAATATGATTCTTGTGGGATTCCCAGTGCTGTACTCCTGCATACCTGGAGGACTATTTCTCTTGCTTGTGGTGTACACCCCCCGCCTGATTTCGTGGCATTTCCTGGAAGAGTTCCACTGCCAATGGCCAGCGCCGCGCCCGATCGCATGCGCTGATGGTTGAGTTGTAACTCACCTGAAAGGCGTGCCGGATCGGATCGGCGACTTTGGGCTGAGGTTTGGATCGAGCATTTGGGGTTTCGGGATTTGGTAGTATCCCCGAATAGGGGACCCCAATATAGACCGCAACTTACTAGAGTCCTTTTTTTTTGGGCCCCCCAAAATGGTACCCCTAATGTCAGCAAACCCCCCTCTGAGTAGGGATTCAGCAGGGGGGGTCTGGAGCCAAGGAGCTGCAGCTCACCTGAAAAGGTGCGTCGAAGCTAACAGGAAAGCTGTAATGCAAGCAGCTGCCTGGTGAACAGGAAAAATGTCGCAGTGACGGTAATACTAAAAACCTTGACAACCTCAACCGAATGATTGGCTAGTTTGGGCCATAGCTCTTAAAATGGCGACTGAGGGTTTCAGGTGTAGGTTTGCGTTTTGGATTTGGGTGAGATTTCCTCTTGTTTGCATGACAAGCACTTGCTACAACAACGACATAGTCTCAGGCTTCCTTCTGCTGCAAAAACATGGCGCTGTGTGTGAGTCAAGCGCGCATGCGCAGCGCATCTTCCCAAGGCAGGGCGAGAATGAAACTTCTGCACACAGCCAGGGATTTGGTAGTTTTCCAAAGTAAGTGGACCCCAATATAGACCCCAAACTACTATAATCCTTATTATGGGGACCCCCCAAAGGGTACCCTTAATTTTGGGAAGCCCCCATTTCTTGCGAATCAGACAGTGTCTTGCCCTGCGCTCTGCGCTATTGAGTTCCAAACGAGGTCATGGACACAGATATCGTTCTGTGAGTTGACGACGTATTAAAGCGTATCAGGGTCTTAGACATGGAAGCCAGCAGAATGCACGCGCTCCAACCATTGAAACGAGAGACAAAACCCGAAAGAGCAGAGCGACCACAACTAGTGGCTGCGGGTAGACTCGAAACCAAACCCTAGGGCTCCAGTTACCTAAATAATGGGTTCTGGGTTCCAGATACCCTATAGTTACATAACCCAGTAACCCACTTTTTAGGCAACTAGCAGCCCTGCGGAAAGCTGAAAGGACCTTGAGCACCAAACTGCTCACCGGGAGGAAGGTGAAGTTTCCACCACCATACCCCTCCACCGCTGAACCCCTAAACCCTGCACCCCTGTTCCCGTGGTTGAGGGTTTAGTGCTTAGGTTCAGGGTTTTAGGGCTTAGGGCTTGGGGACCCCTAAACCCTGCACCCCTGTTCCCCCCAAAAACCTGCACCTTCACCGCTTGAACCCGAACCCGCTGAGACTCCCACAGCATCGGGGCTCAACTTCGAGCAGGGCAGCGTTGACAGGAGGACCAAGGCATGCTCCTACAGAAGCTGGAAAACATGATGCAACAGTGCAGTCCTGCAATTCAAGTCAGAGCAAGAAAAATCTGATAGTGGTAGCGGGAAAGGTAGGGGTCTAGAAGTCGCAGTGGTGGTAGGAATAGCAATCGTAGTAAGACGCCTCATTTTGCCTGCGGGTTTCGTGTGTTTTTGAACGCGCGTAGCTGATTTTTGCAAGGCTTTTCAGGCAGTAGCAGTAGCAGCAGCAACAGCAGCAGCAGCAGCAGCAATTAGCAGCAGCAATTAGCAGTAGCAGCAGTAGACAGCAGCAGTTGGCGTTGTTCTTGCTGCAGGTGCTGTTGTACTTGTATCAAAGGGAGAAGCCAGGCCTGAATTCCAACTCCCAAGCGTCTGTTCAACCATTCCCCCTGAAGGCGTGCCCCTCACAACCGCCAGGCACCCTGCATTCCCCAAGGCCTCTTCCAATACTCAGATGGAAATTTCCCAAAATTGGGGGTACCAATTTGGGGGTCCCTATAATAAGGATTATAGTATTTTGGGTTCTATATTGGGGTCCCCTCTTTTTGGAAACTATTAGATAAGCAGACTATCTAGCACAAATAACTTCTCAGGGTTGACTCATTGTGCAGCACACCACACTGAATGTCATAAAGAGTCCAAATCATGATTCCACCTTCCCACTCCCGCGCTCCCACAACTGTGCTCCAGCGCAAGCGCTGATCCCAACCTGGGCGATTGAGGAATCCGGATTCACATTTTCCCCCTAAGTAAAGTAAATTCTCCCTTTCGCTATGTTGTAATATGCTACTACGCGCCTTGCTGCTACTTTACATGTAACGGCAATGGAAAAGTGGGTGGCGGCGTTTTGCAAGTTGGGGCGTCATCGCCCAGGATAGTCCATCCTCCAGACTGACGTGGAACCATACAAGCCCAGCTTCCATGTTGTTTTCATCTTCTTTTCCATGTTCATGTGATTATCCAGTATAAGGGGTAACATAGTACTAAACCCCATATGAGCCGTAGTCTAGAATCCTAGTACCCGCCTTACTATCATACTCACCTATATAATCTCGTGTATAACGCTCCTTGAAGGAGTTTAGACTATAGCCCATATCAGGCCTTTTTGTGAGTGTACAGAAGTCTTCGCACGGCCCCTTTTCAGGTTGCATGCTGTCTTTGGGAAAGGCAGTTTCGCGGTGTAACTCGGCCCCTGCCTGCGGTTGTATACATTTTTACTGTAATACTCTAGTAGATGCTGTTAGTACCCATGACTCTCGTCATTACGCATTAAGACTCATTTATCGCAACCCCCTCGAAATCACACAAAGTTGTAGGTCCATTGTGGGAGGGGCGGCGGTAGCATACGTGTCTATATGTATATATATATATATATGTACATATTTGGTTCGTGCCGCAAGTGGCTCCCTGCGTTTTTTGCACATGTAGATGCAGCCCTCCTGCAACAGCCCTGGAGCTTTCGCATGTTCTGCAAGTCTGCAAGAGAGTGATACGACTTAGGGGTTCAAGGTTTAGGGTTGAAGGTTTTGGGTTTAAGGTTTAGGGTTGAGGGTTCTGGGTTAAAGGTTTAGGGTCGGACTTAAGGACTTCTCAACTTCTGGATCATCTTTGCATGCTACTTTGTTGGACATGCCATGCTGGGTAATCCTTCGCAGCCCTTTATACATATCGCATTATGACAATCTGTTCTCACAAGGGATCATAGCTAAACGAAGGAAGTCTGATTTCTTGAGAGTACGCCAAATGGTCTGTCTTAATCAGAGACAGCAAGCCTTCTTCATAGAAGGAGAGCGAGCGGTCAAGCTCCCGCTCATTCTACTGAATTTTTGTGGGATTTAAAAGAAGCACCAGCGAGGAACTGGAGCTTTCACTTCTCTCAGATCAAGTAAAATTCTCCCTAAACCCTAAACCGGTATCTTTATTGCGGAGCAGAGATGTTTCCATTCTAGGAACGAAAGTTTGGTTCTACCAAAGGTTTCATGAATGAGTTATTGGCTATTTCGTGCTGTATATGGGATTGTGTTCTTTGTCTCTAATGGAATGTCCTAGGGCTCCTCATTTGCAACAATGTGGGGTTGCGCTGCTTGGCCTGAATAACATATTGCTCCGAATAAAAAACTTGAGTACCTGGCCTCGAATCATGGAGGGGGTCCTCTCTAGCCCTGGCATATGTATCTATATGTATAGACTGAAAATCTTCGATAGGACCCAGTTGCACTTGCTGCGTTAAAAGCATGAGTTTTACTGGCTAAATTGGAAATATTAATTCTAACCAAATGTGGAGTTCTAAGCTATGAAAACTCAATTCTACAGCTTGCGCGCGTTCGGGCTGCAGTACCGGGATGGAGGGAATGTGGCACTACGTAAGCTCTACAACATCTTGCTATTCGGTGTGTAGAGGGTATGCAGGCTGTTGCAAGGTTTCCTCCACTTTGGCGGATACCGTAGATACTATGGATGAGGAATCTTGCACCATTTACGATCTTCTCACTATTGCAAGTCGTAATGTACAGGATTTCTGGGATGTAACAAGTAGGGATCGTAGCATATAAGGGGTATATAAGAGGTCCCTCATCTTTGGACATGCCCATGTCTCAAAGGGCGCACAAAACCCCAAACTCTAAACTCTAAACCACGCGGGTGAGGCACATTCACATGGTGCAGCGTCAGCTTCAGAGCCGGATCATTGTTGAGTAGCCTCACTGGTATTATTTCCCGTGGGTCCTACCTATGGCTCTTAAATAGGCTTCTAAAGATTTATCAAGTATTTCTAAAAGTATATTTGGACGCTCGGATTGGGGGCCCATACCAGGGGCCCATAGTTCTAGCCTCTGAGTGCTTAGGTGCAGTGCTGTTTCTTTCAATAGGGCAGAATAAGGAGGTCAACGTCATGGGAGCGAACTCAAACCCTAAAAGCACCCCCACTCCGTACTTGCAGAGCCCGCGCCCAAGGCAGTTCTCTGGATGAGGGAACCGTATTTGGAGCCCCCGCACTAAGACCGATGTATTGCGGGGAAAAGCTTGTGGAGGAATACTCCCAAATAAGGGGAGGGGAGTCTAATTAGACCCCAAATACTATAGTCCTTATTACTGGGACCTCCAAAAAAGTACCCATAATTTTGAGAACCCTAAACCCTATATATCCCTGTATAACCCTATATATCCCCTATAAACCCCCCAGTAAGGTAGCCATGGTTTTGGGAAACCACCAAGGGAGTATAACTTATCCAGCAGCAGTAAAGTAAAAGAAGTGCTTATAAAGCGGCCACTGACAAGACCTTCCGAACACTTACATGCTCGAGGGCTGTAGCATTCTAGGCTTTTTGTCGGATTAGTTGGGCTTAGAGTTTAGGGTTTAGGGGTTTAGGGTTTAGGGTTTAGGGTTGCATTTTGAAAGCCGCCAGCCATAGGGGCGTTTCTCAAGCAATATTAAACCCTGAACCTGGAACCCATGGGCATGATAACTACGGTTCATCCTGAAGGATTCTACAGCAAGAACTTTCAGAAACTATGACTCTGAACCTTTTTTTTGAAGGTTCAGGGTTTAGGGTTCCCAAATTATCTAGTGAGAAATGCAAACAACTAAAGCTCCTAACCTGGTCATAACCACACGGCATGGGGTGTAGGTCTTCGGCCTTTGGGCTCAAGGCTTCGAGTTCAGGATTTACGGCTTTGGGCTTGAGGCTTGGGATTTAGAAGGCAAGCTTCTAGCACCACCCCACAACTGCCTGACGACTCACACAGGTCGAAACCAGAGTACTTGGACCACGGTGGCGGGGGATATCCCATGAATTTCGTACTCGTTCTTCATAAGGAACAATGGAATATGTTCCATATATAGTCTCTATATCATCTATATATATATATTCTCTACTGGGGCAGCAAGATTACGAATGGAGTGTTTATCGCAACCTGCCATCCCAACAGGACACCTCAAAGTGCCTCTCAGGAAATGATTAGGGTTTAGGGTTTAGTGTTGGCGGGTTTAGGGTGTAGAGTTTAGGGTTGCCCCTTTCTGAACAACTTTGAAGAACCTTTGAAAGGCTTGGACTTGGAGGAGGGATGGATCTGGAAATGGGTTAGGGCTCAAGGCAAGATACAGTAATAAAACGATAGCGGTATGATGAGCATGGGATAACTTTGTCCCACTATGGCTTCGCAAAAGACAGGATGTTCCGCACTTTTCCGAAAACATCTTCAGCAGAGCTGCACACGTACTCCTTAACACCAAACCGCCACAAGTGGGGGCCGCTATCATGTCAAATCGACGTTTTCGACCCTTTCCCAGAATTCCTGGAAACTGCCGCATAGTGTTTGGACAGTTTACAAGGCTGTCACGGCTCCGAAAAAGAGGGAGAAGCCTGAACAACTAGTAACAAAAAACATTATCCCCTTATAACCCCTATGTACGTCCAGCAAAACATACTCCAAACCTGCCCCTAAACCCTACTTTTCAACCTCTACACAGGGGAGACAGGCCGCTGTAGCAGGCCCAAAACCAAATCCACTCTTCGTTCTCGTCGTAAATCCTGCGCAGAAATATTGCTTAAACATTCATGGGTGATCAAGTAATAGGATTAAGTAATAGTGGGGGTTTGAGCTGCGGAACTTGGCTTGTAAGTTATAATATTACTTACCCGACATGTACCCCCGCCTAGATTGACCCTTGAACCTTCCAACTGTTGTACGTCCCAATTAGGATACCTGGAATAGTGGATACCACTTCTGGTGGTGTGTACCGGGGTGCAAAATTCCCTCATCCATCGCAACCTTGGTCTTCAGTGATGGCTTGACATGCAAGATCGCGCTTTTGGGATCTTTGATTTGCGAAGTGCTTATGCCAGACCCCGCCCTGCAGGGCAAAAACTACTCAAGCACTCTTGCCTCTACATCCAAAAAAAGATCTGCATCCCAGAGAAAGTGCAGTTCAACGATTTTTTTTAATTTACAACCCAAGTGGTAAAGGGTGCTCACAGCTCTACATGGTTGCGGATTTGAATTACATGGTTGCACTTGAGTGAGCTCAGCGTAGCCAAGCTGATAGCTTTGGTATAACGTCACACCAATGCTGTACATACAGGTTGTACAACCATCTGTACGGTAGGATCCTCATCATTGAACTTAAAAATTAGAACCTTACCATTATCAGGTGGGTTTCAATGACAACAACCATTGTTGTGGCCTTTGACGTCACTAGCCTTTCAACACCAAACGCGTTATTCCTTAATCAACAACCTTGCAAAATTCCCAGCTCAAACTCGACGGTTTTAAGTTTTAAGGCAGAAAGTTTGGAGTTGAAGGGTCGTATCGTGGATTTGACGGCGTGCGGGACATGTCAAACCAGCTGGCATCAAGACTGGCTCATGATTTGCGTCATGATTTGGGCTTGGGGCTTTGAAGGAGACCGGTCTCTGATCAACACAGCTAATCGAAGCAAGTGCGAAGCCGGGAACTGCCAACGAACATAAAACATGACGTGTTTGCGGCTGCGACACCTATATGGCAGCGGCTCAATAACTTGCAAGCGCCTCTTTTAATTGGCCTCATACAACGTTTTACAAAGCTTTGCTTCCTGTGCAGCTACCAGGGCATTTGTCCGGCTCAAGAGTTCCGCTTCCCGAAACTGCATGCACAACACATCTCACAGTCCCACAACCATATTAAATTCCTGCCGCTCTGGTCGCCTTTGCCCGTAACGTCCACAATTACAGGCCAACACAACACCAAACACTCAAGTTTTGAAACCCGCCAATTCTGAGGCCTCCAGCAATCTGGCAGCCTTCGTGCTGCTGCTACAAAATGACCTGGGACAGGCTTTGTCTACATCATTTGGCTGGGCTACACGCGGATTCAGGTCCCATTTTGAAACTTGCACGCTTGGTTTCCAAATCCCCCCTAGCTTACTGTCAGGAGGATGAAGGAGGCTTGCCTCAAATGATCGATAGTCACATGGCCTATGGCAAACTGCGGATGGGCCAGGCAGACTTTCTCTGGACTTGCGCGTGCAAGAGGAACGAATCGCATCCATGTCACAGATGCCGCTAGATCAAGGCTCGGAGCAACCAAGTCAGAGAGGCAGCAGTCAACACAAAAAAGTTTTTGTGATATATCCGAAGCACCATCTAGTTGCGAGGAGAAGTATGTGTAGGGCTCCATCCCGCAGAACCCCGCATGCAACGCGGACGTTCCAAATCATGAATGGGCGCCGCAGGCAGTCATTGAAAATCGAAGAGCCAAAATGCCGCAAAAGACAACCAAAAGAAATCTCAGCCCGCCAGCAAGCCGTAAAGAACGATTACCGAAAGTCCGTCAGCCAAAATGCCGCAAAGCCGACAGACATACGGTTCCCTCCTTGCAGCACATGCCCGTTGTGAAAATGTCAGCCAAGTTGCGGAAAGCCTCAGCTTTAGCAAATCTAAGGTACACCAACCCTGCAACCCTGGCGTGTACGTTTGATATGTCCCCGAGACGAAGGTTGCGACATACGGAGGAGCACTCTTGTATACATATACCGCAGACAAGCGGAGAGGGCAGGAGGACCGTTTTACGTGGCCAGCGTGGCGAAATAATTCTTTCCGGGAATGCATGGTTATTATCTAGATTCCGACAGAGGTGCCTCTGTAACAAAATTATGTTGCGGTGACATGTCCTGCGACCACATCTGTAATCCCCTTAGGCCTACAAAAGAATAACATGTCTAATTGTTCCTTGGGGTTAGACTACAATAAAAAATCCTAAGGGATAAGAGATATTTTAAGGCCCAACCATGATTCCAGAATCAGCGGGCACTCCGGGGCTTGCAGCCCAACACCAAGCAAATACTGCCGTGTCTAGCAACAAAATTTCGGCATGCGGTGAGGGGTACATGTCCCGCGATGACATTTCAAAGCAGAAACATGATTCCACAGTCGGTACACTCATACTGACATGCCTGCGCTTGCCTCTGCTAGGATGCAACCATTTCATGAAAACAGCTAGAGAACTTGATAAATTCTAGCAGTGCGCATGTTTGCCGCGGAGCATTAACGTGGGAGCACAAGACCTGTCGCAACCATGTCCGAAAGCGGGCATTCGCTCTGCGTTACAAGTCTCGTTTATTTTGCAGTCTAAATTAGCTTTCAAATGTTTGCTATCAAACTGTGACAAGCGGATGCTTCAACCCCAATCATGAAGCTTCTGCCGATTGCCTTCAATCGGTTTCTGAAAAATTCGGAAGACAAAAGCTTGGGGCCCAAACCCGCCCTTACGATTCGCAGCTAAAAGGATGCCTTGTCAGATTTGCGTCAATTGTATACAGAACAGACAAACGAACGTGCTGCAATCCTCACACCCCTTTTATTCTCCTTTTCCCTACATGTCCACTTATTTCCCAAGGAACCGCGGCTTTCAGATCAACGGCCAAACCAAAGTCAGGAATTGACGAAATGACTTCGTGGTCCTTGTGGGGCCGCAAAACCCTCAATCCTCAACCTTGATCCGGTTGATACTTCAGATCCCGCATGAAAAAGATGAAAAAAAGCATAAACTCACAATATTACCGAGGTATAAGGTACTTAGAGTCATGCAGGGCATTTAGTATCCACCGCGGTATGTGGACCGAGTGTTGCAAACTTCTTCAAGCAACACTCAGGATTGAATACAGCGAACCTGAAGCTGCCATCCTGAACTTCATGTTTTGTTGGTTAGGTTTTAGGGTTTAGGGTTTAGGCTTTAGGGTTTAGGGTTTAGGCGCACCCCCGTGGCCATTGATTACCTCGAATCATCCCATGTAACCCTCATAAAGGAGGGAGGGTAGTACTTTAAGATATGGGCTTCCCTAATCTCCAGCCTGCATATACAGCAGCAGAATGGAAAAGACAACTCCTAAATCAAGAGCCCCCTCTTCAGATTCAATTCGCAGGCCACATTCCAAAGCAATGGCACTCTCGAGATGGGCTCTGGTCTAAACTCCTAGTATCCCTTTAGGGTGTGGGGTTTAGGGTTTAGAGGTTTACGGGTCAGTAGAAATCATGCAAGCTCAAAACCATTTACAACGTGAACCGCTGACAAGAAGCTGTGAAGGTTAGGTAACGGTTCGCCACTTGTCCCCCCCCCACCCTTGGAGGAAATAAGGTCCAATTGTGCCTAAGTAACAGTCGTTAGTGAAAGAACATCACTGTAGTAGCTTCCATTTTCTGTTCCATTATCCCTATACAACCCCAATATATACCATACAATCCCTATATAGTCCCTAGATAACCCATTATACTTGGTTGGCTTTGAACCCTTTGAAAAACATTAGTATTGAGGGTCCTTATGAAACCAATTGGGGAAAATATTTAAGTCTCCCAATGGCTAACCTAGTATAGTTAACTTGAGGACATGCTCGCCCCAAACTGTATCCCGGAACCCTACCCTAAACCCTAAACCCGGAACCCTGAAAAAAGTGGAGGCGTGTCAGAGCAATGGTCACCCTGCCAGGCGACCCTTTTTCGCAGGGGCCGAAGTATAACCCTAAACCCCTAAACTGCTAAACCTTAAACCCTAAGCCCCTAAATCCAAGTCACTTTAAGAGAACTGTTCGAGGTCGCCCCTTTTACCATGCCATGAAAGTATTTACGCGGTTTAGGGCTTAGGGTTTTCTAGTTTAAGGTTTGGGGTGTAGGATTTAGGGTTTAGGTCTTTACGGTTTAGGGCTTGGGGTTTAGGGTTTAGAGTCCAAGCTGTTATCGCCTGCTTCAAATGAGCTATAGTCTACACTCCTAGTATCCCCCTTAAGAACCCCTAGCATACTCCGCTATACAATCTAACCCCCTTTAAGCAGTTTAGACCGTAAACCCTTAACCCTATGTAATCCCCTCCCTTGAAGACCCTCCCTTACAGACCTTGATCCCCTATATAACCCCCTTTTAAGGAGTTGAGACTATATCTCAAATGCAGATTCCACAAAGCCAGCCTCTACAAGCCCAACCCAAACCAAAACCCTAGACCCCAAAGCGGTTTAGGGGGTTTAGGGTTTAGGGCCCCAAAGCTTAAACCATGCATCAAATCCTACGCGCTGCCACAACCTCCCAACCGCCCTGGAACAGGGTCTGTGTAGGTCATGTTTGCTGGGTTGCTGGGGTAAGGAACTTAGATTAGATTACTATAGCAAGGAAACCCTGTTATTTACTACATGCCCACTGCATGGTGATTTAATTTTTCCTCAGCAGCAACCCAGTTTGTGTGTAGCTGGGCTCTATAGAGGCTGCTTGGGGAGTCTTAGGTAAATCCTACTTGGAGGTTCGGGGTAATTGCAGCCCAAATATACCTGGTAGGTCCAACCCTAAACCCTAAACCCTAAACCCTACTATCACCACATTAGGGAACTTAGGGGCTTCTCATTTGGTAGTAAGTACAGCGATTATAAGTGAATTCTACCTCTCCGAAGCCCCACTGCAGAAACCCTTATATAACAAATATATAAACCCTATATATCAACCTCATGTAAACTGCACATACACCCCAGAAGCACCTTATATAAACCCTAAACACTTTGTTCAACAAGAAATATGTATATGTATATAGATAGAGATATTTGGGGGTTTCCCAAAATTAAGGGTACCTTCTTGGGGGTCCCCATAATAAGGACTGTAATGTATTGGGGTTTATAGTGGGGTTCCCCTATTTGGGGAAACTACCATATATACAACCTTTATAATTGAGCCGAGCCCTGAAATCGGCAACAGGCCGGGTTACTCGAGCTCTGCCGTCAAGAGGTGCTTGAGAGCCTAGCACTGCGATTGCTGTCGGGCTACCGGGTTTGGGGTTCAAGGTTTAAGGTTTGGGGCTTTGGGGTTTGGAGTTTAGGGTTCGGGGTTTGGGGTTCAGGGTTTGGGGTTTAGGGTTCGGGGGTTGTTTACGGTTCAGGGTTTAAGGTTTAGGGATATGCGACTGCCTCCGAGATAGGAGGTCCTGGCGTCCATGAGAAGGGTTATAGAAAAACTGGGCCTGGGTTTAGGATTTGGATATTAGGGTTTAGGGTTCACAGTTTAAGGCTTAGGCTTTAAAGCTCAGAGTAGGGTACGCTGAGGGACTATGTGGGCATTATATGGGGAGTATGGGGCATACCCGTGCTAAAATTCTACAAGTGTTCTTTCGAGAACCTTCTGCATGACTCTTCTTCTCTAAATACAAATAAGACAAGTTTCTCCAGTTGGATTGGCCAGACCCTAGCTGACGCGATCTTTCTCCAACAACCCGTGTGTATGGAGGGTCAGGGGGACTGGGAATAATTAGGGTTACTATATGGGTTATAGGGGTTATTAACCTACTTGCTAAGTCCCCCTGACCCTCCAAGTGTCCCCCTGTACGCCGCAGCATCTCGAAGGGACATCGTTCCCAAACCTGATTCATGCAATTATCGCATTGTTCCATGATTTAAGTCTGGAACTTGGGACTACCTGAACCCCAAAAGTATGTAAGATAATGGCCTGTTGGGCTATTCTGAGGGATTTGGGCGCTATTATCTTACCTACTATTGGGGTCCAGGTAGACAGGACATGTGCCCTTCTTCAGGACGAGAAAGGGATATTAGCGGAGGGGCCTGCCTGAAAGGTCCCTTAGGTGCCCGATCAGAAAAGATCATAATTTCTGCTCACACCAAGTAGACACCTCAAATATATGGTAGTTTCCCAAAATAAGGGGACCCCAATACAGACCCCCAAAATAAAATGGTCCGAATTATCGGGACCCCCCAAAAAGTACCCCCAATTTTGGAAATTACCATATACACTCACCAATATTCTGAGGAATCCTTACATCGCTCAGCAGAAGTGGATTAGGAATCCTGCCTTAACTGGTCTCTTCAGATTTCCTGGCTCTGAATGTACCAACATCTTATTCCCTGAACCCTCCATTTCGGCATGTTCAGTTTCTGTTCCGGGCAATTACGAGTTACTGATTGAAAGCATAGCTTCGTATTCCCGATAGGGCTGCAGTATTCTAATTTTCTGTTCAACAAAGATCTATAGGTTAGGTGGACCCCCCACCCACCAATAATGACTATCAGGGATGAGAGTGATTTTTTGTTGGGGCCTTGTAGTTTCCATGTTTTTCCAACCCTAAACCCCAAACCCAAAACTGGGGGTCCACCGAACCTATAGGGCTCGACCTGGAGTAGGCTATCACTGCCTGAACTTGTCTGCTCATTTGCGCTGGCTTATTCCAGCGCATCGGCCCCCTCCCGCTAAAGTAAGGCGCAAGCCGAAGTTTGGGGTTTAGGGCTTAGGGTTTAGGATATCATATTGAGGTCTGGTTGAGGTACCCTCTACCACAACTATACCGGAAATCTAGGACCAAAATAATAGTTTTTGTTACCCTAAACCCTGTAATAAGGACCCTGTGACTCTCATATATGACTATAACAGGGTCCGAATTTTGAGGGTTGGGCAAGATAAAACCCCCTTATCACATAATATTGGTAGGCTTCTACGTTATCCTGTAGCTTGAGCCCCAAACCCTAAACCCTTAACCGCGTCAGCCTGAAACTCAACCTGCTCGTAGCCAAACATTTGAGCCTAAAGCCAAAACCCTGATTTTAAGGGTTTAGGGTCTAGAGCCATCACCCTTGACCCTAGTGTAAAGCTTTAACCCTAAAACCCCTTACTGTAAACCTTTAACTCCACGAGCCCTAACCTCAAACCCTGCACCCTACAACCCTTTACCCTGAAACCCTAACCCAGACCCCTGGGCGGATCTAGAAACTAGAACCCCTTTAACGGTTCCTAGGAATCTCCCAATAGTAGTATAGGGGGGTTCTTCTATCTAGATCCTCCCAGGGGTCTGGGAAACCCTGAACCTTCAGTCTTGACCCCAAACCTGCTAGGAAGCCGTTAGCCTCCGGAGCTGGATTTTGTGGGAGGCGAAGAAGCCTAAAGCTTGCTGGTTGCAAGGTTTGGGGTTTGGGGTTTAGGAGTTTAGGGGTTTAGGGTTTAGGGGTGTAGGGGTTTAGGGATTGAGGGGTTTCGGGGTTTAAGGTCTAGGGTTTAGGGTTTGGGAATGGAAGAGAAACTGGAATCAACCATTTAGGTTTGTGGCTTCGCCCTCCAAAATGGCGGGTCGCAAAATTTTTAGGCGATGGAAATACAAGTGCAAACTTCTATGGATCCATACCCAGCCGACAACCAGTAAAGAAGTGGCTTTAGGTCCAGGAGGGGCTACATGCACTGAGGCAAGTCTGAGGGTCCCTGAAACTACTCAGTTTCCTACGACTTCAATGGACGAAGGGTGATGCACGAATTCTTCCATCACTAATTATTCGCGCTAGACATGGACGCTGACAGTGACGACTTTGTAACATTTAATATTAACGGATGGATGAGCGCATGGCTTCTCTGTTGTGGGTATTATGCATACAGCCTCACATGTAAAAAAAAATATGGGGGGGTCGCCGAAAAAAGGACATCCTCTACGCACGTTGAAGCATGTCTAGGAATTAGCATGGGATTCCTCATGCCTACATTTGGGATTATTAAATACATATAGGCATGATACCCAAGAGTACAGCGCAGGTCACGGGTCTGGCGCGTGCACCCAGTTTGTTGAGGCCTGGAGCTATGAACCGAAATTACTGCCCAAGCATAGCCACATGCGGCTTGCCCGAACTTTGGCCCTGTCTGGGAGTCCCCATTATTTGGTAGTTGGGGTTATCAACTGGGACCCCTAGTTATAGCAAATGCGCCATGCAGGCATGTTGTTCGTCAACAGCCACCACCACCACCCTGCAGCTAAGAGCCTCAAGCAAAGGCGGAACCGCACAAGGGACCCCAGGAACAGTGCTGTCCTGTTAGGGGCGTTCTTTGTGGAGTGCTTGTTTCTGGTCCAGCCAGAAGCACACCCACAAATGCTCGCGCAATTACTCCTTGTGCCCTGTGCTACCCTAGATGGTTCCATGTTTGTTTCTGTTGGCCTGCATCTAGGATCCAGCTGGGTGCTGGCTGTCGCACCCACTGCATGCACCAAGAACTTGCGATGGGAGTTTGTCAAAATTAGGGTTACCTTTTGGAGGGGGCTCCCCATAACAAGCACTACAGTATGTTGGGGTCCATACTTACTAGGGCCACCCTTTTTATGGAAGCTCCCATATCCATCTCCGCTGACAAAGAAACAGATTTCCTGCAAAGGTAAATTTGGCCAAACTCCTAATAATTACTGTCAAAATTGTGCCAGGTACTTTCGCGCAATACTATCCTGAATCAACCCCTGAACCCTGAACCCTTAAACCCAGCCCCTAGACCCCAAACCCATTTCAACGAACTAACAAAAGCCTAAACCCTTAGCCCTAAACGCTAGCCCTGAACGCTAAACCCTAAAACCCTGAAGCCATAAACCTGAACCATAAGCCCGAAACCCTAAACCCGAAACCCTAAGCCCTAAACTAAGTCAAGAGGCCTGTCCAGCACCAGTCGTGATGCATGGCGAGCCCATGAATTCATCGAGCAAGACTGTTAAGGACCCAGGTGTAAGGTACCTTAAACGGGGTTTTATAGGGCTATAACGGAATCGAGGGTTTAGGGCTTCAGGTTCGCCGAGCTGGTCCAGCCTCAGGGCGTTTGGAACCCCCTCTATTCGCCTTTGCAGACCACCCACACATCGGC
This sequence comes from Symbiodinium pilosum, assembly GCA_905231905.1. Taxonomy (NCBI): domain Eukaryota; class Dinophyceae; order Suessiales; family Symbiodiniaceae; genus Symbiodinium; species Symbiodinium pilosum. The sequence goes on along the minus strand of CAJNIZ010043655.1, from coordinate 8,943 downwards.
CAGGTTCCCCCCCCCTTCCCTCCCTGCAAGGCTTATGAGCTTGGGAGCAATCCCCTACTCGTAATATTAAACCCCCAATACTTACTACTTCCGATAGATTATTGTCTACCACAATGGGGAATATTTAACGTTACAAGGCGAGGTAGGTTGAATACTCAGGGAAGGGAATTAGATACCCGAGGTCTGCGAGAAATTTGTGTGAAGCCCAACAGCCGAGGCGGGTGCGCGATGGTGTTTGCAATTTTTCCTGCATCAGTGAGAGCTACCCCCGGAAAACCTTGATCAAGGGGGGAACCTTAGAGGGTGGTATAGGGAGGCATAGTAGGGGCATCCATCCTAAACTCTAAACCCTGAACCCTAAACCGTGTGAGGCTTCGTACACCCAGACCTGGGTTCCGGTGGTTGGCAAAAACTACATAAGGATATGGTCCCCCTTAAGTGGATAAAATATGGTGTATGTCGGGATCTTATTACAATATACCCAAGGCCATATTCTATCTACTTAAGGGGGACTACAATGGAAAAGAAAATGGAAACTACTATAAGGTTTCGGGTTTAGGGTTTAGGGATGCCCAAGCTGCCAAAATCCCCGTGGAAAAAATCCCGACAGAAGTACTCTGTGCCCATGCACCTATATATACAAAGTGTATAACCTCTATGTAGACCCTAAACCCTAAACCCCAAGCCCTAAGCCCTAAACCCCAAGCCCTAAACCCTAAACCCAAGCCTAAACCCTCAACCCTGCCAAAAAGGGTGATCTCACAGAACTGGTCTAATTCTATCGAGCCAGATGGCTGCTGGTCAGAAACTGACTCGCTGTTGAGGAACTTAAACTAAGCTGGTGTTTTGTTTAGGGTTTAGAGTTTGGAGTTTAGGGTTTAGGGTCAAGTTGCCATGATGGAGACTCAAATGAAAAAGAGCATGGAAAGCCAAGTGGAAACTGAGACTATATGTACCCGATATTTGAGGCGTCAGGAACGTAAATCACGTTAGTTCCCATAATCAGGAAGCCCCATTATTTTCTAGTTTACCATATATCCCCATATTGTGGTATCTTGGTTCTAGCTCCTTGACAGCAACCCAGACAAGATCATGCTGCGCAGGATTGCAGATGGCCCTCTAAGGCAGGTGGCGGGCTTAGGGCTTACGGCTTTATATTTGAGGGTTTGGCGGGCTTATCATCTTCTGCAAGCTTCATCCATAGGTTCCACCATGCCCCCCTTCAGTCTTTGGACCTTGACATCATGAAATGGCAGTTTCCCTAAATAGTGGAACCCGAATATAGACCCCAAAATACTGTACTCCTTAGTATGCGGACCCCAAAAGGTACCCCGAATTTCGGGAAACCCTAAACCCTAACCCTACATAACTCCTATATACCCCTATATAACCGTGTGTAACCACATATATACATATGTACATGTACATATATATATATGTATCCCTTATAAACCCCCTTTAAAGGTACCCCTAATTTTGGGAAGCTCCCAAATTACGACAATCTGGCCCAAAAGCAGGACTTCCAGGCTAAGACCTGGAGAAAGCATTCTGAGGTTTAGGGTTTAGGGTTTCGGGCGCTTAGAGGGTTTAGGGTTTAGGATTTTAGGGATTTAGGGTTTAGGGAGCACTGTTTGGGGGGTTTAGGGCTTAGGGCTTCGGCTTCCAAAAAGGCAGTGATCCACTGTCTTTGTTGTTGCTCATTGACTTCAAAACTGCCTAACTGGTAGTTAGTAGGGAAAGAGGGAATACAATCCCTCTATAGTCCCTGTATAACATATTCTCTTATTCTACCAACCTCCAGTATAAGCTGTTGTGCAATCTAGGGTGCAAATGAGAATTGCTCTTGGGTGCAGGGGGAGTCCTTCGATCCATTACGGGCATAATGCAGACCCCTTATGAATAAGCCTCCCTACTTGATAGGGATTATAACAGGGATCCTAGTATTCAGGCCCTTAACGGGAGGGGGTTTATTAATCAGGGGTTTACATTACCCCACAACTCAAAACCCAAGTCTCTCACTAGCACCTATAGGCACGGCTGCTGCAACACATGCTTCCAACTGTTGAAAATCAGCAGCCTTGTGACTGTCGTCCCTTCATCTTGGGGAATGTCTAAAGAACCTTGACATGAATTGAAGCTCTGCAAACCTACGTCCCGAAACACAGAACCTGATAAAGGGACCCGAGATTATATCTTGATTCTGGTGGTTTCTCAAAATCATGGGTACCTTATTTGGGGTCCCTACAAAGAGGACTATAGTATTTGGGGGTCTATATTGGGGTCCCCCTATCTAGCGATTCAGGGATTTTGAGAAGCACTCAAACGGCTAGGAGCGGGACGATGTCTGCGGCCGTATAATAGCGTCTGAGGGGGTACTCCTGCGGAGTCTAGGAGCTGAGGAGATACTTGGAGGGTCAGGGAGACTTAATAAGTAGGTTAAAAATGAAGATAATTAGGGTTACTATATGGGTTATAGGGGTTATTAACCTACTTACTAAGTCCCCCTGACCCTCCAAGTAGAAGCCGGGATGTGATGTGAGCTCTCCTGGCTTTCCTTCTTGCTGTTCAAGGAGAACAGAGCGTATGGGTTCAGGCTGAGAACTGGGATGTAGCAATGGTGGATTCGGTCATACGTCACTGTCTTCAATCTCAGCTGTCATTCTGTTTCCAAGGTCTCATCATACGTAAATCTCAGATTTAGAAAGATGCCGGCCCTAGAAATTGTAAAAAGGCAGTTCGCACAAATGGGAGTTTGTTTCCTTTGGGCGTAAATACATGGATACTCCATTCTTGGCGGCATCCTCTTCGGGGCGCCTGATTTTGGAAACAATCTTTATGGGCTCAAGTAGCGGAGCTTTAGCCTACACCACACTATGCTGACAAGGACCGATAACCCTGCAAACAACACTAACCCTACAAAGCCCCACAATCTCTTCTTTTTGCGCGCTTGATAATCGCCAAGGTAATTTCGAACTCTATTTTGAGGTACCCTATACCAGAACCATACGAGGATGCTAGGACCACAATATTGCTAATGAGTTCTTGAGGCGTCTACTTTGGACAGCTGGGTCAAGAGCTACAGCCAAGAAGTATAGAAACAAATTTCGGACAGCTTTGTTAAACACATGGCTACAACCAGCATGCACTATAGAGGTACCGCTGTTCTCGGTCCAACAGAGAAACATGGCCAACGGCAACACTAGTATCAATTCACAAGACAGGGGGACCCAAGAGATAAATGGAGCTAGTTGCAGATTTATACAGGAAACTTTGGGAACATGCCATCTAGTTCGTCAATGTCGGTTGAATCGGTATTTAGAAGCTGTGCCCTGAAAAGGCCCGTGTTCGACAGGGCTTAGCTCAAACAGGAAGCTGACGGCGCGGGGAGATGCTGTGCTCTGACAGGGAGGCGCACGTGGAAGCTGCTCAGACGGGGAGGCGCTCTGACAGGGGTTCGATTTTGCACTGGGATAGGGAGGTGCTCAGACGGTAAAAAGCCCTGCTCATCCTCACGCAAGGGACTGCGACAAGGAGGTGCTTTGAGGCATCTTAAGGAGGGAGCTGAATTTGCAGTAGGATCACTACCAGGACCCTCCTTGTACCCTTAATTGGGGATATATGGTCCCTAATAGTAGGTACTTAGGCCCTAATAGAGGGTAGGAGGAGGGTCTAGGTAGAAGCTGTTCGAACAAGGAGATGCTCGGACAAGGCTCTGCTGGCGGCGGGATACCCTCGCAGTCCCAGCTCCGGCATGACACGTGACACGGTGACACGGACAGCTGTTGTATTAGGGTTATATTGGGGTTATATTAGGGTTATACTAGGGTTGTATGGAAGTTATATTAGGGTTATATTGGGGTTATATTGGGGTTATATTAGGGCGGCGGGAGATGTTCCCAGTACCCTGTCAATGGGAGAATCGGCCAACACTGCGCCAAGTGCTCAATGACTTGGCTGGAAGGTCCAATGTGCAAACAACGCACCATGATTGCACCTGGCTGATGGTTAACGGTTATATTAGGGTTATATTAGGGTTATACTAGGGTTGTATTAAGGTTATATTAGGGTTATATTGGGGTTACATTGGGGTTATATGATTCTGAAGCTTAGCCTCAAACCCCCTAGACCTATGCCACAAACCTTGGACCTTCTATACTAGACCTGGAGCCACAAGAGATGCAGCTATCATGGCAACGACTCAACGACTGGGGGCAAATCAATTATTCCTGTTCTCTTGGTTGGGCATTTGTATCCTCAAATCAACCAGGAATAGTAACGATCAGGGTAAACCGATTCGAAACCAGGTGAGGCAGACAACCCGAGAAAGAGCGCCCAATCTTGAGCAAAAAAGGCTGCCGCGTGGGCGTTTCTCAACATCATTCCTCTAGGGTTTGCCAAGGAAACCGTAGGCTCTCTTTTTAAATCCACATGTAATCTTCGGGGTCCATAGGGTACTCCTATTTATTTGAGAAACCCACAAAATTTGGGGATCGCGACAAAAACTTTGGCAATCTTCTAGGAGGGCTTGCAGGACCCAGATCCTGGGCGGATCTAGAAAGTAGATCCCCCCTAGTGGTTCCTAGAAGTCACCCAGTAGTATCTAAGGCACCAGAATCGGGGCTCTACTTTCTAGATCGTCCCACGGGTCTGGGGAGGCGCCTTTCCCTAAATCTCCCCTTGCGGGTTCCCAGAAGACAGAGACCTCTTGCAGGGGTCCTTATAAGAATTTTGGGCACAAAAAGGGGGGGGATCCCCATAGTACCCTTAACCCTACACGCGGTTTGTTACAACCTGGTGGTCTCTGACAAATGCCTTTGTAACACCCTATGAAACACACACAGTCCAAGCAAACCCTAATCTATACAACCTCAAACCTGAACCCTGCCCTAAACCAGAGACCAAAATCCTACCCCAAAAATCCAGAAGCCGACTCAAAGCGCTATAGCCCCTAAATCTTCAACCCTCAACCCTAAAACCTACTCCATAACCCTAGACAGCCAACCCCCCACATGAGCCAAAGTCTCAACTCCTGGGTTCTAGTATCCCTTTTGATAAATCCTACAACACTCCCCTATATAATCCCCTATAAAATCTCCTTTAAGGAGTTTCATATTAAACCCTAATCCCTATAAACTACCTTATAATCCCAGTTTCCATGTCATTTTCCATGTTCTTTTCCACGTGATTCGCCATTATTAGTGAACGTAGCCATCGCAGACTCCTTGGGCACATCCCCCTTCTTCACGGCAGGGTCAAAGCTCGGAGGTCTCGGGTCAGCAAGACCTGCACAGAACTGCAGACTCAGAGGCAGGTACCCTCCCCAAACTGCCAGGGAACCCCTAGAAGACCCTGGGCAGATGACTGTCCGGTTGACAGAATTGCTCCATGAGATTCCCTAAACCCTACACCCTAAACCCTAAACCCGGTGAGGCTGACGTTTCGGGGACTTGGCGCTGCGAGTTGGGGCTGTCTGATGGAGGGCTCCTGGCACCAGCTTTTATGAAGAAGGATCCCCGCTACCACAAATACTGGCCCAAGGGGATAATGGGGTTTAGGGTTTAGGGTTTTGGGTTTTGGGTTTTGGGTTTAGGGGGTTGTTAAGGTCTTACTACTATTCCTACTATTCCTGTTGGGGAGATCACCCAAGATGTATAGGGTAAGGTCACATGATGAAGGCGCGCGAAACTGCGGAGATCCATGTTTCAATGAAGGCTGAACATGCCGCTTGTGGATGTTCGCCTGCATCTATTGAGCTGCTCCAGGCGCAATAAACCCAAACAGCAGAATTGCAATGCACCTGCACTCCAGGGCATAAAGCTGAAATCCTGAACTCTAAAGACCAACACGCCTCCCTGAATGCTTTATCTTACTGGTAGTCAGTGGGGAATAAGGAAATATCTTATATAGGGAGATATATGGAGTATATTCCCTTATTCCCTACTAACCACCAGGTAGTAGTCCCAAGCACCACACCCCCCAACAGCTCAGGTGCTTGGCAGTGCTGTGGCAAAGGCTTCCACATCACATGATAAGAGTCCCACCAGACAGGAATGAGTTTACAACCTACACAATGAACCTGAGCGCCTAAAGAAAATGGCATAGAGGTGTGAAGAATGACTAAGAACTTCTCACAATATTCCGTTCAACTAGAATATACCTGAATTCATCCCTATATCGGTTCAGATCATTGAGGTCCCTGTAGTACAACCCTACACCCTAAACCCCAAATCCTGAACCCTAAACCCTAGATGAGAATTCCAAGGGCCTGCTGTCATTTTCGTGGTCGCCGGGCGTGGCCCCAACCCGACCCAACTGCTACTGCTGAAATCCCGTGGCGATGCGAAGGGTTTAGGTTCCGGGTTAAGGGTTTAGGGCTTATTGGGGCCTAGAGCGCGCGTGGAGGTTTATGGAGACTCAAGCACGGCTTGCTTGTAGGCATCCAAATTCAGATAACCAGAGATGTCTACATACGCCTCAGAACTTAGGACCAATCATGAACCTCCGGGTAAAAACCTAAACCCGAAACCCTACTCATTAAAAAGGTTTGGGAATTTTCGGCTTCTAGGGCCGCCCTGGGTTCAACAAGCCCGCGAAACATGGGATCTGAAGGGATGAAGGCTTCAAAGCAAGAGTTGGGGTTCTACCGCGCTGTAGTTTAGGGCATAACTGTAACCCTAAACCCTAAACCCTAGTTCAGGGCATCTTTTCTTTGTCCTCAACGTCCACTTCAAAGCCGAGCCCATCATCCCACACACATCTTGCGGCCTTATAAAAAGCGCCGCTTCAGTGCCAGAGCATAATTTAAGGCTTTCTCAAAGAAAGGAATACCTGAATGAGCCCAGCGATCCGTTCTGGGGTTATGATGGGACTGGAAAGGCCCCCCCTACAGATTATATAGGTAGGAGTGACTTTGAGAGACACCCGGATGTAGATTTGTGAGCCAGGCGAGGGAGCGAGGGAGAGAGATAGAGAGAAAGAGAGAGATTTTGGCATGAGTCAGAAGCTAGGAGCGCGCTTCATTGCTATATAATCCCTATATAACCCCTGTACAACCCTTACCCCAAGGGTCCAAGGACCCAAATAATAGGGATTTAGGGCCCAAAAACCATTAATATTATAGTATTTTGGCCCTAAAGCCTATTATTTGGGTCCTTGGACCCTTAGGGTTATCTAACCCCGGCCAATTCAAATTCAGGCTACAGCTGTCGCCTACGGTGGCGAATGCATATGGGTTGCAGTTGAGGAACTTAAAACAGGTTACCCTGGTATGGATTGACAGTACGCAGAACAGTTTCCCCGCAATGGTACCTTAAGCTCCTGAACAGCAACCAAGACAATTAAAAACACATCAACTATAATCTAAACTCCTAGCATCCCCTTAATGAACCCTATACTGCTCCTCTATCTAATTCGTATATAACCCCCATTAAGGAGTTTAGACTATGGCTCACCTGCACCAAAAGCTCCGCCCCCTGGGTATCTCTTTCCGGGGGAACTCTGCGGGAAAAGAAATGAAGTTCAACAACTGTCACACATGAACCATTGTCTAAACTCCTAATATCCCCCTTAATAACCCCTATAGTAGTCCCCTATATAATCCCCTATATAACCCCCCTTTAAGGAGTTTAGACTATAGCTCATACGGCACTAGCTTGTCTCCCCGCACTTCCCGCGGATATTTAACCCCTAAACCCTAAACCCTAAACCCTAACAATATTTGAGGTTTTGGGGCTTAGGATCTCGCATCTCATGCGGTTACACTTCCAAAACTAGTCCCCGAACTTGAAATATGCCAGAGAAGCCCCAGAGTAGCCGTTTAGCAACCATGTATGAGGGGTTTAGGGTTTAGGGCTTAGGGACCTCCAGGCAGAACAGATTTTTTTGAACCCCCCAGGTTCATACGCCTGGCAACTCTAGGTGCGCTTGAGTATAAGCCATCTTGCACTGAATCCTAGACTCTAGATCCCAATCTCTAAGCCCTTAATCCTCAAATCCCTAACCCTGTGAAGCCCACCGGCTCCCGAGATACCGAAATCCTAACCTCTAAGCCCTGAATTCCCAAACCCTCACTCCCTAAACTAGAACTTCCTAAACTCTAAGCCATAGACCTTGAAACCCTAAACGTTAAAACCCTAAACCTTAAAACCCTAAACCCTAAAACCCTAAACCCTAAAACCCTAAACCCTAAAACCCAAACTCTAAAACCCTAAACCCTAAATCCTTAAATCCTAGCTTCAAAACGGCTCCTGTCCGCGTCGCAGAGCCTCGGGCATGAAGGCTGCGAAGACAAAACCCGCAGCCACCCAGGCTTTTGGAGTTCCGTACTACATTACATGCGGGTATTTGGGTTTAGTGGTTATGACTTAGTTTTTTGGTGTTTAGGGTTTAGGGTTTAGGTGTTTAGGGTTTGGGTGTTTTCGGTGGGGGGCTTAGGTGTTTAGGGGGTAGGGGCTAGGGGTTTAGGGTTTAGAGCTCCCGGTTTACAACGGGTGGGTTGTATAGGGTAGGGTTTACGTAAGGTTTTTTGGGTTTAGGGTATTGTGCCAACAATGAAACTTTGGCGGAAAGCAAAACAGGAAGCTAAATGGAAATTGGTTCATAGGCATGTATCTGGCTTATAACAAGGCATGCCACCTTAGGATCATGCAGGGCCTGGACTGCATCAGACTCCAGTGGGATATGAAGGGAATCGGGTAGAGGAATGGTGCCAAAAACCCTACACCCCAAAACCGAAAACCTGAAAGTCTACGCAGTTTAAACCCTAAACCCTAAACCCTCAACTCTATACCCTAAGCCCTAAACCCAAAACCCTCAACTCTATACCCTAAGCACTAAACCCAAAACCCTCAAGTCTATATCCTAAGCCCTGAACCCAAAACCCTCAACTCTATACCCTAAGCCCTAAACCCAAAACCCTCAACTCTATACCCTAAGCACAAAACC
>CAJNIZ010043654.1:28765-54933 GCA_905231905.1 Symbiodinium pilosum | reverse complement strand
ACATTCATACATACATACATGCATATGACATACATATGACATACATACAGAGAGAGAGCGAGGAAGCTCCAAGCGAGAGCGCGGAATCGAGTGGAATAGACAGGACGCTCCACAAGAGAGAGCTGGGAACTAAGGTTGCTCCGCGCGAGAACGCCACCTCAAAGTGAGTGAGTGAGTGAGTGACTGAGTGAGTGAATGAGCGAGTGGCAAGTAGCGCGCCGAGCACGGCGGCGAGTGAGGTGGACGAAAAGCGAGTGGCGAGTAGAACTGTTGTGCGTGTGATCGCATATGGTGACAGATAAGTGCTAAAGGCAGGGTGCTGGGCACAGCGGTATGACAGACTGGTGGCGGCAGTGGCGAGCTGGCGGCCAAAATGCACAATCCTAGGGCCCGACAGGAGAAGCTTGTAACCAAAAGCCCGGAAAAAACACAGACGCTTTGCCTTGAAACTCTCATTGTAAGCCACAAGCAGACTGCGGGTGGCCGTTCACGAAGAATGGCATGTAAAACTCTACCTTGGCCACAAATGCCCGCTGCAGACGGGACGCCATTACCGTGAAAGACGCATCCGCATTCATTTGGTTGATCGTCCTGCCACTCGCCGACGTACGAGAGCCCTCAGGAAAAGCAGAGGGGTCTGAAGGCTAGATCGAGCAGGAATCATGAGGCAATGAAAATGAACACAAGGCAATCACTGAAGCCCCAATCATCATTGTATGTGAATGTCCCGCGGCCGCAACTAACGTCGCCTTCGTATTCTCCCTCATAGGTGCCTGACGAACCATGTCTCATCAACGCGCGAGCTTCAACAGATTCACGTACTTCGTTGCAACCCTGTGTAACTTTAAGCTGGGTCGCTGGCCTGGGCTGTAAACCCTTCTTCGCACCGTCTGCTCACGGGTCGAAAAGGTTGGCGGCACGTGTCTGATGAAACAAGCATTCAAAAGCTCAGACTGGACACCTGCCCGACAATCCCAAAAACCATCTTGCGAAATGGGCCGTGATTGACGACCTCCTCTTGAGAGACCTCCTTCGGGTCCTCCGGAGCCTCACCCTGGCGCACACAGTCCTAGTTGTTTTACATAGGGCCATGGGCCAGAGTTGGAAGCAGCAAAGAAGAAGCTCGTAAGGAGCGAGCGGCCACGGATCCCCTCAAGGGCTACCTACATACATACATACATACATACATACATACATACAGACATACATACATACATACATACATACATACATTACACCTACGTATAAATCCCAATATGACCCTGCAAAACCCGTAGAACCCTGTACAAAACCACTTGAAAATGGCTGCTCAATATGAAACTGCGGCCTCCGGGCGGCCTGCCAGGGAGCCCCTCTTGCAGTCGCTGGCCAAGCTCTAGCCCAGGCCATGGCACAATCGGCGGGTTCAGGGTTTAGGGTTTAGGGTGTTCCCAAAGGCTTGCAAGTTTATAGGGTTTCAGATTCGGTTTTTTTCTTGGGGGTGGATTCGGGGTTTAGGGTTTCAGGCTTTGGGTTGAAGACTTCAGGTATAGGGTACGAGTACAGGGTCTAAGTTTGAGGGCTTAGGGATTAAGATCATGGTTTAGGATCTGAGTGTGTTAGCCGTGGATTTTCAGATATGGGGGCTTCAAGAAAATTAGGGGCCCTTCTCTTGGGGGCCTATAACAAGGATCAAAATGTCTTGGACCCAGTGGAGCTTTCTGTTGATGGAAACCCAGATGAACATCACATGGAGGCTTCGCGAAGTAGGGGCATCCCAAAAACCCTAAGGACATACATTGTTCATGGCAGGATTGTGGGAGGGGCCTGATTGGAGATACAAAGAAAAAAGGTTAATCTCAAGAATCTCCTAAGACCACTGGCCGTAGAGACTTTAGGGTTTAGGGTTTAATTCCCTAAACCATCCACCTACCCTCAATGAGGGACTGAATACCCACTATTAGGGGTTATACATCCCCAATTCAGGGTACTAGGACTAGGAACGGTCTAGAGCTACAGAGACCCCTAGGTCGCGAATATCCGTAAGGCAGGGCGCCACGAGATCAACTACTATGTAGGGTTATATAAGAGTTATATTATAGAGTTAGATACGGATTATAGTCAAGGGTTATATAGGGGTTATATTCTAGGGGTATATAGAGGTATACAAGGATATATACGGGTATGTAGGCGCATAATGGAGAATCAAATGGAGACGAACGTGATACATGAAACGGAAATTGGGTGTATAGGGGTTGGTTGTAGGGGCCTATACAAGTCCCAGTATCATTCTCAGGTGTATTTATATACCCTTTCCCGTCATAAGATATGGAACCTGACACCGTAGGAAATTTAGGCCCCTGCATTACTCGCCGTGATTAGGCTTCTTCCCTGCACTGCACCTATGCACTACACTTCCATGACATGACCTAACTTCCTGGTGTGGTGATTTGGATGGAGGCTGCCCATGCTCTGTGCACTTTGAGCGGCCCTACAAACTCCAGGTTACTGTCTACATGCTCGGAGCCATATCCCTAACCCTACACCCTGAACCCTGAACCCTATCAGTTGGGTAACCCTAAACCCTAAACCGCATAGGACTGGAGGAGTGGCTCCTTCCAATCATCCCTATTACGTATATATATATATACCCTGTAGCATCATTTTGGTGCCGTCGATCTTCATGGCTTCTTCGTAAACTCCCAACCCCTCTTAATAAAAGAACCCCACCTGCCCTAAAAGAAATACAACCTGTGAAAAAAAATGCGTTTAGGGTTTGGGAATTTAGGTTTTAGGATTTAGGAGTGTTTAGGGTTATTCAGGGGTTGGGTGGTTGATGATTCTTAACGGGAGGGGATTCATTTGAGCCGTGACTCAAGGCCTCAAGGCTCTAAACCTGAAACCCAACCTAGATCCTAAACACTAAACCATACCTAAACCCTAAACCCAAGCCCTTAGATCCTAAACCCTAGGTTTTCAGACTTAAGGTTTAGGGTTTGGGGTTCGGGCTCCGTAAACCCTAGCCATCCTGGCATTCTGGCACATGACCTTCATCTCCTCGCGCCTGCACATCACACTGTATGTAGCAGACCCTGTCTCAACCTACGATGGGCCCGGCAAGACAGATGTACAAGGATTCAACCCTTTCATACTGCGCAGCCTTAAACTCTAAATCCCTCAACCCCAAACTGTAATTGGCACCCTAAACTTTAAATCCCTTAACCCTGAAATCCCTGGACCCTGAATTCCTGAACACTTAAATCCCTGAACCCTGAACTCCCTGAACACTGAAATCCCTGAACCCTGAATCCCTAAACCCTGAAACATCATCTACCTGTGACCCGCGCCAGGCGTCACTGACGCTGCCAGACCCCGCGGGGTCGGCTCATGGCTGAAGCCTCACAGCAGTTTCCCGGACGTAGGCTTTCGGGTCTAGGGTTTAATATGGGTATATAGTATTTGACAGGGATTCCATATTGTAGTAATTTATATTATATTAGAGGTATATTAGGGTTGGGGCTATATTAGGGTTCTATGGGGGATATATAGGGATAATGGAAAATAAAATGGAAACTACTGTAGGGTTTAGGGTTGAGGACTTAGGCTTTCGGGTTTAGGGTTTAGGGTATTGGGTTTAGGGTTCAGGGTTTAGGGTTTAGGGCTTAAGTTACCATAATATGGGTATATAGTATTTAACAGGCATTCCATAGTATTGTAATTTACGTTAAGCTCCTGAACGGCAACCCTGCCGATGTTGAGCAACCGCAGAGAAAGAGCAAACTTGGACAAAGGGTAGAAAACATCACTGGGGACAGATGCAAAACAGGCCATACTGGTTGAAACTATACTACGAAGTCCCGCCAAAACCCTAAACCCTAATCCCTAAACCCTGACCCTAAACCCTTACCCTAACCCCTACACCTGAAACCTGAGCCCTGAACCCTAAAGCTGAGGCTTGCGTACTTCGCATCTGGCTGTGGCCCCAGCTGGAGGCAATGGGCTCTGCTGGAAGGCGTGGCCGGGAGGACCCCGAGACCTGGGTGCAGGCTAGCTTAGGGTTCAGGGCTTAGGGCAGGGTTTAGGGTTCAAGCTTCAGGGCTGAGGGCCCTCCCCAAAAGGCTATGTAAACATGGAGGGAGTTCCCTCCCCCAGACAAGCATCAAGCCCTGTCCCGAAATGAAGCAGCATACTTTGGAAGCAGCATGAAGACCCCGACCCTTAATACGCACCCAAATTTCAGCCTTTCCTAAATGAGCATCCTGAATAAATATCTTTCCCTTTTCAGTGTCCACGCCCTTTCTCATGTGATTTTCCATTTTGGAATATTGTAGATATTTAATATGCAGGGCCCTGAACCCTAAACCCAGAGTACTGAAGTATCTTCCCATCATGGGAGAAATATATAGGCCTCGACTCCGTCAGCGTAGCCTCCTGAGCCACACTTGGGAGCTTTCTCACCATTGCGGCAACCCAGTGGTCTTTAGAATTTAGGGCTTGGGGGTCCTTCTTTTCCGTAGGAGAAATTATCGGGGACCATAGGATACGATGGGCTTTTCCTGCTAGGTTTTGGGCTGTTCCGCGTTTAGGCTTCAGGGTTTCGGGCTTCGTGATAAGAATGGAGAGTCAAAACGGAAAACAACTTGGAAAACCAAATGGAAACAAGTAGTATACAGGGGTTTACAAAGTTGCAGGTAGGGAAGAACCCGTGTTAAAGCCAGGTGGTAGCCTACAGCCCGTCTGATGGCTAGTATATATATATATAAATAACATTGGTGCTTTGCAGTATAGCTGCCTAGTCCAACTTATGTTGGATCTGGTGGAACCCAGCACCTGGTCCGGTCCCAGCCAAAGATCTTTGATCGCAGGGGGCGTTCACATCGGTGATGCCCCTCAAACCACTCCCACCCGCTAGCCCTGGAAACCCTGAACCTGTTACGGGACTGGCAAACCTCTACCACACTGAATCAGGCAAAGGGTGATCTACTTTGTTACTGCTAGGGAAGTGACGTTCAGCTACCATAGTGTTAGCCTGAGACCCTAAACCCTAAACATCCCTAAGCCCTAAACCCAAAAACCCACAGACCCTAAAGCCTAAACTCCAACCCTGCACCCCCAACCCAGAAAGCTCCTGTGTAGACCTCCTTCAAGCGCGTCCGGAAATCTGGCCACTCCTTGCCACGCTCGAAGGAAGACCTGGAAGCGTGGGTTCCATCCACGCTGCAAGTATTAGCGGAGGGTTAGGACTTAACCAGCAGATATAAGGATATCTGGATTCCAGTGGGCTTCTTTAGAGACTATATTGCGATTCCATAGGGCAATGGAAAAGAAAACGGAATTAAGTGTCTATGGTTTAGGACCTCTGGCTAGAACCACCAATTAATAATGGAGAATCAAATGAACAAGAACATGGAACATGAAATGGGAACCAGGGTTATATACATTTAAGTATTGGTTTATGGGCTGATATTGAAAAATCTTGCAAGACCCTAAACAATTGCGGAAGGTCCCGCAGGATTTCAATATATTGATGGCGACTATGACTATGATGGCGGCGATAAGATGATACTGATGATGACGACGATGACGACGATGATGATGCTGACGACGATGATGCTGACGATGATGATGCTAGGACAGCGATATCAGTTTTGAAAACTGCTCCTTTGATGATTCGCCTGCCGGTTGTTGTTTCTGTTATCGTCCTTCTCCCTCCGCTCTTGTGTTCTGAGCTGTAGAGCGACATGTAACTCAGCATCATTGGTATTAGTCATGCTGCTGCTGTTCGTTGCTATTTCTATCGTTGCCATTTGGCTTGATGAATTTCAGACGGCTTCTGGATAATGGCAAGTAGCAAGTACGGCTTCAACCCCACTTGAACAAAGACCCGTCCGGGGCTTAGGGTTCAGGGTTTGAAGAAGCGGCATGAGTCTTGTCGGAAAAACCCCGATATCCTATATGGGGCTTTCCAAACAAATTAGGGGCCACTTATTGCAGGTCCTTATCCTGAGATGCTGTTAAGGAACTTAAAGTAAGTGACTAGAATAAGGAAAACCTGTTACTACAATAAGGGAACCCCATTATGTTACATATATATATATATCCATATTATGGCAACTTAAAGTTCCACCCAGTATCACCGTCACGGGTGGCACGAGCCGCTGCTGATCAAACTCTTTGGGGTGGAGTAGATTGAGCTCTAGCGGGTTTAGGGCTTAGGGTGTAGGGCCATGGCCCAAAAAGTAACATCGGTCTGCAGGGAACTATCATCATACACCCTACAGGTTGAAATGAAGGTTTGGGGTTGGGGTTTAGGGTATATGGATCAGGGTTTCGGGCACTGCTCTAGGACCGCTAAGACATAGAAGTCGGTACTTGAAGGTTCATGGGTCTTAAAGATTGGGGCTGTAAGCAAGACAATTGTACTTGTCACTTCACTTAGGGCGCGTATAACCCTCCCGATAATCCCAACATCTAGCCAGCTGTGCATCCCTACATCCCCAACATAATCTAAGCATATCCCTGTAACCCTGCAATAGAACTACCCATATGAATAGAAGCACCCTTAAACCACCCATGACCAAGTCAAAGGTGTTTTCTGAGGGGTTTAGGGTGTGGGGTGTAGGGCTTAGAGCCCAGCCCTCAACCCTAAACCCTGAACCAAAACCCTAAAACCTAACCCCAAACCCTAAACCCTTATATCTAGCTTGGCCGTGCCTCGGAGCCGAAACACCCGATCGAGGGGTGACTGGCAGACTCCTGGACAGCACACTTTGGCAAAGGCTTTAGGGTTTGGGGAAAAGCTCTGGGAATAAGGGTTTGGGGCTTAGCAAGGGCATCAACACCCTTAAGCTAGATATACGGGGTTATATAAGGGTTTTATAGGGATAATGGAAAGAAAATGGAAACTACTATTTAGGGTTTCATGTAGACCCCTGATTAGTACATCCCCTCCTGTTAAGGGCCTTAATACTAGGATCCCTATCATAACCCTTATTGAAAGGAGGGGTTAATCAGGGGTCTACACTAACCCGAAACCCTAGACACTTTAGCAAAGGATTCACAGGCATGCTAACTTCAAACCCCGAAGGCAACCCAGAATGCACCCCCTGTTCGCATGTCTGCATGTCAGCGGGATTCCACCCCAGCCGTGTCTTAGCGATATGAGCTCTTCAGTCAAAAATGAACTGGAACAAAACCTCCAAAAGATTAACTGCTTACTCAATTAAGGACCTTAACCCTAAACCCATTCAACAAACAGCACCACGACTCGAGGCTGCACCGTTCTTTACAAATCGCTTTTTGACCACCAGATCACCTAACGATGCTGGAGGCTTGTAGCTTCTACATGGACCTCGGGTCTAGGGTTTAGGGTTGAGGATTTAGGGTTTACAGGGACCTAAGAACATAACGTTGAAAAAACAACAGGCTCAGTATGGTCTCTGTGAACCATGCGTACCACTAGTGTGGCAGGAAAACACATCTAATTGAAAAGAAACACCCATATACCTGAGGCAATCCATCAAACCAGTATTAGTGGTAGATGATCAGAATAGGAGCGACACTGGTATAAGTACAACTAACGACTAGCAAGCGGAGGGATCACCCAACCTAAAGCATGTACTAAAAGATCTAAGGAAGTAAGAATTCTTTCTGAAACGTATAAACTACGGCATCGCATACCCCAACCCGATTCAGCGAATGCGTGCCACTTGCGGTGGCCTAGGACGCCTGGCGCAGGGTGACGGCGTGCGGGCCCTGGCTACTAAGCACCAAAGGCACACAAGGTCGGAACTGGGTCTAGGGGCATGATCTCAACCCTAGCTATCGTCAAATATGTGGTCCTGCTAAGTCTCTGCGGATTGCTGCCCTATAAGGGTCCTAGCTTGGGAGGACCCTCTACACTGTAATAGCGGTATAATGAGAGTGCAAGAAGACCCTCGTTTGAGTCCTTAGGAGGTCCACCTCACATCTAGGTAAGCTGAGAGATGCCCCCCTAAACCCTAAACCCGAAACCTTGGGTACTGCCCCCCCCCAAGTAACAGTCTATAATTGGGGTCCTATTGAGGGCTATATACAACCATATTATGATTATTATCCAACTGTTACTGAGGGGGGGCAGTACCCAACCGAAACCCTTCTTCAGCATCTGGAAGACCTAAGCCTTAAACCACAAAACCTTCGGTCTAAAGATTGGACCCTGAATCCGTGACTTCCTAAAGCAAGTCCATAAACTTCTTATTGTTATCCTGGAAAAACTACATGGGAGTTTCCCGAAATTAGGGGTACCAGTTTGGGGGTCCCAATTGAGGACTGTAGTATTCGGGGGTCTACATTGGTGTGCCCCTTATTTAGGGAAACTACTACATTAGAATGTACGATAGATTGTATTAGCTCAAAAACCCAGAAGAATTAGGGGCTTGAGGATAATCTACTGCAAAATGTGGTGCAAATACTCTAGGGCTTAAGGCGACCCCAAACGCTGAACCCCAAACCCTAAGCCCTAAACCCTAGACCCTAAACCCAACTACCCAAAAAGCCCAGAGTCTCCCAAAATACGCAGCATGGTTCAGGGTTTGCGGCTGAGGCTTACGAGCGCCTCGTAGAAGTGAGTGTTGTTTAGGGTTTAGGGCTTAGGGCTTAGGGTTTAGGGTATTTATACTGAAGCACGTCCAACAATGACTGAGACGTAAGCCTTAAATCCTAAACCCTCAAGTCCCGGTCACACCTTCCCAGTTGAGCCAGGTAGGAATTCCTGGGAGACCCCCTGACGCATCCATTTGCCGGTTTAGTGTTTGGGCTTCAGGGGCTCAGGGCCTTATCAGCGGTTCTATGGTGATGTAGATGGGGCGGCCGTCAAAATCATGATCCGTATTTGGGGTCCCCAAGAAAGTACGGCCCCTGACACTTAGGGTTGACCCGAAACAGGGTTTAGGCTGTAGGATTTAGACTTAACAACTCCCAAATGGGTATATATAGGTATACGAAAGGACATCAACCTAAAGACCGGCCATCTTTCAATGATTTTCTTGAAACTCGATCAGGGTTATATAGGCATTCTATATGGGTCATATATGGACTTTATCGGGATATACAGGGGCTATCCAGGGATCAAATAAACAAGTACACTGATTTCAGCCCCTCGGTGCTATGTTCTTGAAAAACCCTAAACCCTAAACCCTAAGCCCTAAACCCTAAAGTCACCAGAGTGGGGTGAGCTTGGGTGACGTTAGCATAATTTACAAAAATTCATGGGGGGTCAGGGGTTTAGCGCTCACGGCTTGCAGAGGCTCATCCTATTTGAATAGTGGGAATCAAATGGAACATGAACTGAAGAAAAACTTTATACAGGGTTGTATAGGGACAGCAAGTAATGGCCTATTTGATTTCCATAGGGTTCGCACATAAAACGGAACGATATTGGCAGCTGTTCATGCTTCTACACTACACGGATTCCAAATTCCCTTGGGATGCAGAGTTTGGTAGAGTCGTATAATTTTGCTGAGGATGTTTTGGGCTCTATGAGGTGTTTGGAGCTTCACCTGGTTGCTTGCTCCACGCCATTGACAGGGAAACATGTCAGTGTCAAAATTGTGGTCCCTGGTCTAGGGTTTAGACTTTAGGGTTTCGGATTTAGGGTTTAGGGCTTGTTTCTGAGCATAAAAAAGATAGGAAACTCATAGACGGGACCATGATTCTGGCGCATCCTTCCACTCATGTGTGCTATAGTCTAAACTCCTAGTATCCCCCTTAATCAGCCCTATAATACTACCCTATATAATCCCCCATATAACCCCCCCTTCAAGGAGTTTAGAATGTAGATTATGAGAAGAGCAAACTCTGACATGCTCTCATTCAATAGTGCGGTGTCATTCCGTCCTCTAAAAGGGTCCCAAGTACCTATATATATATATAGATACATGTATATATATATATACATATCTGGGTAGCTTATATAAGAATTATGGAAAATAAAATGGAAACTACTATTTAGGGCTTAGGTCTGATGTTATAGGGTTTAGGGTAGTTCCGAAAATCAGGGTCCTGTTCTGGTACCCCTAAAGAGTAGGTGCGGAAATATACTCTATAATCATGGGTTCAACTAGTACCCCCCTCTATACTACCCCCCCTAGGTTCCCCCTTAATTAGCCCTAATTAAGCCTAATTATCCCTAAATAACCTTAATTAAGGTGGGAACCTAGGGGGGGTAGTACAGAGGGGGGTATTAGTTGAACCCATGGTATAACCAATAAAAAGCCCATATTTTTGAGGACAACCCAAGTTGGGAAGAGCTTTTCGGGTTTGTGGAAACTCTAAGGGATTTGGAACCCCAGTAGAAATTATAATTTCAGCTAAATATTAGGATTCTAGGTAACAGAAATTAAAAATTGTTTTCAGGAACCTTGTAGGAAAGGTATCCTAAGATTTCAGCGTACATAAGCCGGAGCTTTGTTTTAGGATATTATATGTGCTTATCAGTCTGATGATGTGGGCATTACTGCCGCCGGCTAAGTGTTCCATGTCTGCAGCAACCCTAAACCCTAAACCCTAAACCCTAAACCATGATCTCCAAATATGATCGCCAAATGTTGCGGCTCCAAGGACTTGCGGCAGCTAATTGGGGAAACTACTAGTTAATATATTCCCCTATTCCCCCTATATATTATGGTAGTTTCCATTTTCTTTTCCATTATCCCAATATAACCCCAATATATTCCCTATATCCCCTATATAACTCCTACTTTACCCTGAAAGGGTTTTGGTTTAGGGGGCCTACACCAGGAGCAGACAGAAGGGAGACAACACCCGAGACAACTTTGACATGCACTATAGGAGTTATATAGGGGATATAGGGAATATATTGGGGTTATATTGGGATAATGGAAAAGAAAATGGAAACTACTATAATATATAGGGGGAATAAGGGAATATATTAACTATGTAACATTTACCTGAGCGTGGACATGCCGGCGTAGGGTTGAGGGTTTACGGAGTTTACGGGGTTCGTCTGCGTAATTCGCGTAAATTTGAGGGATAGCGCGAGCGATAAGATCGACAACTCCCTGTCTGCTCGGAAACTCCCGGCTGTTCATCAATATCTCCACAAATCAGTACCTAGTTCATCTTGCCAACGCTCTTGAAAAGTCAAAACCTTCAATAAACCTGGGTAAGTGTATGGCAAACACGAATGTTATCTATCATGTTAACTAGTGGGACCTACAGGGGGGATACGTTATGATTTCACCTGGTTATAGCCTGAGCATTTCCCTACCTTGGCCAAAACCTAAAGCACGATCACAGAGACGCACAAGCAGTGCGCATTCGTGACGAGCAAAATAGTATCCATCGGGTTAGACTTCCTCTTCTTTTAATGACAACCGTGGATGTCAGAAATTGTCTTCAGGTCCCTATACATTTCTCATAGACTACTATTCCTGGCTTGACCCAGAGCATCAACAACAGCAGCAATAGCAAAACTTATACTGCCATATGGGAGCTTCCGAAAACTCAGGGGTTAAGGCCAGGGTAGCTCCTTCTGCAAAGACAGCTACTCTGGCTAAGAAACGGGAGCCTCGTACATTATCCCGATATTCCTTGTTGCGGGTCCCTATATATCATCCCTATACCTCCCAAAAGGGTCCCTTAGACCAACCCATTTTGAGCCCTAAACCCTAAACCCTAAACAAATGTCTGCGGCCCCACCTGCCAAGAGAGTCTCGCGAATCCCGGAGGTTCAGTTGATCCAGCTTCAAGGTGTTATCCTGCGTGGGGTTTAGGGTTTAGGGTTTAGGGTTTGTGGCCTCAAAGGGCTTAGCGGACTAGGAGTTTGGAGTTCTGGGTTTCAGGGCTCGGCAGGTATGCCATAAGAGGTACTTGCGCTGTTTGGGGAAACACTCTCCTGCGCTGGCTTCTGGAGAGCCTTGGATTTCGGGGTTTTCCAAGCAAGCAGGGGATTAAGGGTTAAGGCTTTAGGGATAATGTGATGATAAATTGTAAATGATTGTTCAGCAATTAGGGTTTAGGGCTGTTGTCCCAATAGTGGAGAATCAAATGAAAAATGACATGGAAGCTACTTTAGATTCATGATGATCCTGTGCGAACTGATAGAGTTTTCAGGACCACCATATTGCTCATCAGTCGAAATGTGGCCGTTTCTGCACCATGCCGGCTGTCGCCTTAGAATCCTTGTTGGTCTAGCTGTGGTGGTTGCGAATACTGTGACGACTCTTGCGCATTGGTAACTACTAATTACCAATGACTATTGGAAAGATCGGAGTATATAGGGTTTAGGGACTAGGGTTTAGGGTTGATCGATGTAACACCCCAATAATGGAGAATCCAGCGGAAGAGTTAATGGCAAATAAACGGAAACCCTTAGTATATTATGATGGATACGAAAAACCCTGCATGACCCCAAGCGCCCAAAAGCTTGGAATTGGTGTACCACAGTATGCCAAGGTCATGCAGGATGTTTAAATTCAACCGTGCCACCAGTGATTTGGCCATCAGCTCCCATGTCAGTCGCATGCATAGCTTTTAAGATGTATTGCTGCGACAACCATCAGGTAGCCCTTCTGGAGTCACAGCCCACAGCACACGGTAGAATGAATGAGAACACAATGCAATGGCCTATGACCCCAACCAGAACTACCCTAGAACTCGCAAGTACGGCTCGGCACTTTTTGTTGGCAGGGTGCATTTGCAACTCGTCGTAAGTCAGAGAGTCTTCTGACTAAGGAGGATAACTCAGATTCTGACGGCTCTTATGCGTACTATAGGGGAATATAGGGTACCTCAAATAGACTTCCAGATCATATGGGTAGTTATTAGATTAGGCCCCTGTATAATGTCATTTCGGGCATTCTCCTTGGTCTCAGGGCAACCCTGGCCCTGGAAGCTTCCGTACATTCTCATACAACCCCAACACAACCCCAATATAACCATAATATAGCCCTAATATAACCCTAATATAACCCCATACAACCCTGATATACTATAGTAGTTTCTCCTTTTTGGGGTTCCTTCACTCTTGCTCGAGTCAATTCCCCAGGTTCAATCTTCTGAGGACGCCCCCATCTTGTTCATGCCGCTCAGGGTCATCTTGTTCCGCAGAAACCTGAACCTCTGCGAATCAAGGCGCCCAGGACCGGGCCATAGCTGCCTGCCAGGCTTCACATCCAGTGTCACTATGCACTAGAGCAGCACTCCGATTTCACCAAGAAGGTAAGAGGCGCACCTAAACCATGAAGCCCTTGTGCAATCCATATACAGCTCCTCAGCCACAAACAATGCTCAGAAATTCGTCCTAGAAGAGGGAAGCGGCACGGGGTGTAGTATGGGATTCGCTTTGGACACCCGAGGCATCTCGCAAAGCCAGGCGCATGTTTGCTCGCATGGACTCACTTTATCATATAGGCTACTGTCATCGGTGAGTCAGGCAAGACGCAAGAAGAGGTTGCATGAACACTCCCGCGTGGGATGACATGCTGATTGCAACAAGCTTCTTGCATCCTGGCTTCAAAGTCAAGAGGCTCTAACACCATAAATTCGTGCAAGACATGCTAGCACTGCAGTCCCCAGAATTAGGAGCTTGCCGTGCCATCTCTCACCTAACATTAGCATCCGCGACACAGATCTGGGAAACGCCTATTCACTAGACCACCTACCAAGATAAGGGGGCTTCCGAAATTGTGGGTCCCTTCTTGGAGATTCCTGTAGGGAGTATTCCAGGCTTGGGGTGTTATAAGGAGTCCCCCTGTTTATGGAAACTTCCATATCTGCCCTAGACAATAAACCTATCACTTCGGTGGATCCCCCACCCGGCAATTGTGACTGCAGCGGATAATAGTGATTATATTGAGGTCCTCTTATGTTCCTATTATACCACTATGACATGGTAACCCTAAACCGTAAACCCTAAACCTCACCTATCACCAGATCATGGTCACGTCCAGCGCGGAAGGCAAAACAGCAAAAAGTCACTGTCGGAAGGTTGCCACTCAGTAGCACTCCAAGGGGGCCCAGTTCCTTAGGGTTTAAGGGTTTAGGGTTTAGGATTTAGGGTTTAGGGTTGAAGGTTTAGGGGTTTAGGGCGTAGGGGTTTTAGGGTGTAGGGATTTAGGGTTTAGGGTTTAAGGTTTAGGGGCTTAGGGCTTAGGGTACCAAAAAGCCTCATGTTGCAACCAAGCTTCAGCTTGCGATCATGGCCTTGCGCAGCAAGGTTCAGCTATGACCATGCAAGTGGTACTACTGGGATAGGGCTTAGGGTTTATGGTGAGTATTACTATTGCTGCTATTGCCATGATTACTATTGTTGCTATGATCACCAACATAACGACTGTTCATATTGTTACTATTCTTACTGCTACGATTCTTATTATTACTGCTCTGGTTATTACTGTTATTACGATTATTTCTCTTATTACGATCATTGCCATTCTTGCGATTTAATACTATCATTGCAATGACTGCCGTTATTCCTGTTATTACTACTATCAATACTACTATTACTATTAGCATCATTACTGTTATTACGTCATTACTTTTACTATTATGACTCTTATTGCGATTTTTGCTTTTGTTACTATCATCACTAGTATTCAAACATCACTATTATTCCTATCATTTCTACTATTATTGTTATTCCTATTATTATATCACTCCCAGTGCTTCTCACAGTTCGGGCAAGCCTGGTGTTATAAAGGGGTTATATAAGGATTACATGAGTGGTTGAGTGGAAGGTGCTCTCAGAGCAAAAGGAGCCAAGGCGGCGACCCTGATGAAGAGCTTTGCCGTTGTGTTTCACCTCGAGAATGTTTGCCCTAGACCCCGAACCCTAAGCCACGTGCTTCTCATTCCGTTACTTCTACTCTTTCGCTGCCGCCTCCTCCTACTGCTGCCACTGCTACTGCACGGACTGCTGCTGGTGTTACCACGATTGCGACCACCACTAGTACTCCTGGAACTACCGACCTCTATTGCTACAGCTAGTGCTCTTTCTCCCCACTCCCACTACCCACAGTGCTCCTCCTGTACTCCTCCTGCTCCTCCTGCTTCTGCTGCTCCTGCTGCCACTGCTTCTGTCCTTGCTGGTACAAACGATACCTGATGCGTCGCATAAGGCAGGCAACTTGGCGCGGTCTTGATCAAACACACGTTGTCGCAAGCCGAGCTCAGTACGATTTTGGGACCTCCGACCTGCCAGCGGTCAACATTCGTAAGACATCATTCACAAAAAGCTGAGCACATGCAGAATGCAAATTCAGTGAAAAAGCTGTTAACGTGCCTTGCTGGCGTCCAGATGAGCAGAGTGGAAAACTCTCGTTTTGTGGGATTATGTGGGGTTTCCGAAAAAAAATGGGTACCTTTTGATTGTCTCTGTCTAGCACACGATGTTTTTGAAGTCATTCCTAGACTCTATTAGGCAGGAACGCCCTGATCCGAGTGTAATCCTCGTCTATCCCGGGTGCCCTCAAGAGCCTTCCACTCAGAGAAACTTTGCGCCCGACACCTAAACCTGCATTATTCCCATTTGAGGGTTGAGGATTGAAGGCTTGGAGTTCACTAGATCGCCACTTCCACTCATACCTTAGGTTGCAGAGGAAGAAAGTACTGCAGGGCCTTTAAAAAAGGCAAAATCATTTGAGGTCTGTTTGAGGCATCCCATGCCATAATCATACAAGGAGTATGTAATTATCCCTATTAACCCCTGTCTGAACCCAGCTTCCATGTCTATGTTCTTCTCCTCTTGACTCTCCAGCATCAGGGTAATATCCCTGAACCCCACATAATCCCCCTAGATCATCCTAGAAAAAGGCCGAAGGTCTAAAGCCACATAAACCCTAAACCCTACACCCTAAATCCGAAACCCTCAACCGTAAACCCTAAGCCCTCAACCCCAAACCCTAAATCGTAAACCCCAAACCCTACTGTAACACTGCCTCGGGCTCTGGGCGCATGTTCTCAATCAGGCGATCTAAAGCCTTCAGGAGGCTTGCTGGTTGTTAGGGGCTTAGGGTTTAGGATTTGGGGTGGAGGATTTTGTTTAGGGCCGTTAAGGGTTGGGGGCTTAGAACTTAAGGTTCTGGATTTGGGGTTTAGGGCCTAGGGAAAGTGATTGAAAAAGGGGTTAACCCTAAACTCTAAACCCTAAACCGTAGGCAGGTTGGGGTTATAGGACAGAGACATGGCTTCGGCAACGGAGTAGGGAACGCAGGGGTGGAAACGAAAGAAGCAATTACTAAATTAGTGGCGATTACTGTATCTTGTCTGGAGGCTACTAGCTGTAGGGGTTCATTCCTCCAATCCCTGCTAACCACGTGCTAGGAGCCTAGCGTGGAAGGAGTGAGTCTACGCCCTAAACCCCAAACCCTAAACCTTTAAACCCCTAAACCCTAAACCCTGAAACCTAAACCCTAAAGACAGCTGTCGGCTGGAAAATGCCGCTTTGGGTCTCATGTTGCTTTGATGGAACACGCTGTGTGGCCCCATTACGTTTAGGGTTTAGGGTTTAGAGTTTAGGGGGCCCTGTAGCTTGCAGAAGCTCCCCTGGGCCAGACGCAACACGAAGATGCCATGGCCCCTGAACCCTATGTCCTCCCATAAAGGAACTCCTTTACCAGCCCTGTGTCTTCCCTATATACCACTGCAGAATACCCCTAAAATATCCCTGTACAAATCCCAATGCCCTATCTATGCCTATATGAGACACAGTCAATATTTCCCACATAGTTTAATGGACGTGGGTGCCTCATTAGGGACTGTACTGGGGACTTTACTAAACTACAAAGGGGCCCTGTGTCCACTGTCAATCGTCCCGTAATAAAGCCAATATTGACAGTAGCTCATACAACCCTGAAACCCTATAAGCCCGACACCTTCAACCCTAAACCCTATAAGCCTTAAACCCTAAACCCTACACTCTAAACTCTCTATATAACTGTATATATATATATGGTGATTTCCCAAAATAAGGGGACCCCAATATAGACCCCAAAATACTATGGTCCTTATTACGGGGACCCGCAAAAGGGTACCCTAATTTTGGGAAACCCCCCACATATATATTCAAATCCTAAACCCTAAACCCCAAACCCTAAGATATATATATATATAGACACATATACATATATATATATACATATACCTACTTATTCATGTATGTCGCTATGTCTCTTCATAGCGAGCTACGCCGAGCCTTGCGGTGGTCCTCATTGCGCCGCATCTCAGTCACCTCAAGGTCGCAGTTAAGGGGGAATATGCTAGTGTATGTATACATACACACATACATGCATACATACATACATACATACATACATACATACATACATATGTCTATATGTAGATTATATGTATATATATATGTGTGTATATATATGTACATATATATATATCGGCTATGGGGTATATCTTTTTGCGGAAAGTCTACTGTGATGGGGCATGAAGGAGTTGAGAAGGAAGATATAAGGTATGCAGATTATGAAATCTGAAGGCCATCCCATGTTTTAGGGCCTTCATATAGGGCGTATGGAAGAGAACATGGAAGCTACTGTATTAGTATGGGTTCGGGGCTTAGGGCCCTAAATATCCAACAACACAAAAATTAAGATTCAAGCCAGGAGCCTGTATCGGTTACATTCGGAAGGAGAGGACCCCCAGGACACAGCATTTTGAAACATCCCAAATCACTGTTTTAGGGTTTAGGGTTTAGGGCTGGAAACCATGAAAACCCTAAACCCTAAACCCTGGCCCACCTGTGCCAGCGCTTGCCTGTGTTCGCTGTCCACCTCCATCCTCTCCATGAAGGACATTGTGCTCCGCTTGCGCCGGGCCTAAACTCCACTGGGCATCTCTTGCTCAGAGATACGGTGTTGTTTAGGGTTTCGGGTTTAGGGTGCGTGGCGTCAACGTGGAGGTAATGGTATGTCTACTGCCAGCCAGGTTTCAAAGGTAACCGTTGAATCGCAAGCTGTCTGTGGGATTTTCTCGGAACCAGGGGCGCCAGGGGAGCCTACAGATATGTTGAGATTACAAGAGGCTCACCAGGGGGATTCCGTAAAGGTTCTTCTGAGAAACTCCCAGAAAATCAGGAATCCGAAACCAAAACCGACGAAGAACCCCAGCAAAAAACATATGTTTTGGTTGTCATTAGGATTGGAATAACCAAAAGATGAACATTATGTTGAAGGCTCCTGTAGAAAGCTCGGCACTCTTCTTCCTGCAGGCTGAAGCCTATACCCCTCTTAATCCTCACGCTATCTGTCTTCGAGTCCTTGTCCATTGAGAAAGTGGGTTTAGGGTTTATGGCTTAGGGTTGAGGGTTAGGGTTTGGGTTTATGGTTAGGGTTGCGAGTAAACAAAAAGCAGATAGCTCCGGTAACCATGCACGATGAAAACGGTGGCCATTTCACAGCAACATGCCTTCAGCTATTTTAGCCATCTGGTATCCACATGCCTTCTAAAAGGTCCACAGCAGTAGCCTCCCATTAATCCCTTAGGCTCCCCACCGTAGGAATGAGGTCGTTTTCGCGGAGGGCTCCGTCTTACAGATCCTGTAGGGGGTCTGGGTAGATAATCCAAAATGACTCCAATACAGCCATAACCCCTGTATGTCCGAATCTACCCCCCTTATTACCGAAAGTAACCTGCATACTGCCGCTAGTATCTTCCTCCAGACTGAGTGAACCCGAAACCTGAAACCCTCTAAACTCTAAACCCCCTAGACCCTAGGCCCCTCAAACCAACCAGTTGCCTCAAGAAAATTCGTCCTCAGAAAGAATCCCTGGTCATAGCCAATCTTTACTTGGAGGGCCAGAAGGGCTTACTAAGTAGGTTAAGAATGAGGATATCTCAGGTTACTATATGGGCTATAGGGTTTATAAGTACACTTACTAAGTCCTCTGTAAACCCCAAACCCCAAACCCTAATCCCTTAACTGGCAGCTTGCCTCAAGAAGTTGCTTCTTCTCCCAGAGCGCAGTGAAGGTGCTCGCGCTTGCTGTCTTTGGCGCACTGGCAACCTTATAGGCGCCAAGAAAATAGGGTAGGGTCAGTGTTTAGGGCTTAGGGCTCCATGTAGAAATATATATATATATATAAATATACATATAGATATAATCACCCTTAAGTTGCGATTCAGAGTTTAGGGTTTCCGGTCTAGGGTTAAGGCTTACGGGAGAGGGATATCCCATGTAAAGCCTTTTATAACCAGCTCCCAGCAGGTGAGGATACCCCCCCAAAGCTTCTGCTTGTGTTGCTTTTCTTGTTCCTAAAACCTAAGGATCTTCGCGTCAGCCATGGCCAGGATGGAAGGCCAGGCTTTGGGTTTTGGGGCTTGCTTTCGGATCTAAAAGTTGCGGCTCAGGTCTCAGGATGCATGGTGGTTGACCCGGCTGTTTGGGAGCTTATATCAAGGCTTTCCATGCTACTGCCAACACATCCTGAGATTGTATGACATTTTTCTGTCCTTCCAGTTGAACTAGGACGATTTTGCGAACAGGTACGGTGAATGAGAATCGTTTCCGCCTAGCAATAAACCACCTACTGCCTGAAAATCAATACACCCATATAATGCCACTATTTAGTAGGGGAAAAGTTTCAAAGGGGGTGGGGGATTCATAGCCATGAACCCTAAACCCCTAAACCCTAAACCCTCAACCCAAAATGCGAAAGAATCCCAAGGCCCAGGGATCTTCCAGAGATTCCTAGGAGCCAGGTGGGCCTCCAGAACCAGATCCACTTGAGTTTAGGGTTTAGGGTTTAGGATTTGCTGTGATGTGGTGCTGGAGCAGTGATTCAGTGATCATCACGCCAGATAGTCCCATCGAGTCCATCGCAGCATGCGACAATCAACCCCTGAATCCTAAACCCTACTTGGAGGGTCAGCGAGACTTAACAAGTAAGTTAATAGTGCAGATAACTAAGGTTATTACATGGGCTATAAGGGTGTCTAACCTGCTAACTAAGTCACCCTGACTCTCACCGTACGCCCGATTGCAGAACCCATTCCATGTGGGAGTTCCCCACAATGAGGGGGGTACCCTTCTGAGGGTCCTTATAATCAGGATTATTGCATTTTTGGGCTTATATCAGGGTACTGCGCACACTCCTTTAGGTCTTTGTTGGTTAGCAAGACAAATACATCTCCACAACCAGCGTCCTGCAAGCTTCAAGCACCCCAGCAACTGGGACGGGACTGACTGGCCCTTACGAAGCAGCTGCAAGCAGAGACCTTCAAAACATCTGGTGAAATATACTAATTCAAAGTAAGGAATGGGGGAAGATACTCCCAATGTAGTCCCTATATACACCCTATACAATATATTCCCTTGCTCCCTACTAACAACCAGTGAGGAAAGGTAACCCCAATCCTCAATCCCTAAACTTTTCAGTTCAACCTTACCTCACATGACCCATGGTATTGATTTCAGGTCAGACGGACAAACTTGGACACCCAATTTATACACTCATTACTCTTCCGGAGGAATTCGATATGACACAATCGAGACCGAAAACCACATGTATATATACATATATAGATCTATATACTAATTTACTTATTTACTCGTCTATTTATTTATCTATACTCACTGAAGTAATATCCCTAAAACCGTATAAATTTCCCATGTAATTCCTATATAACCTCTACAGAAACCCGCATGAAACCCTTGCATGCCCTACTTCATATTCCTACAACCTCCATTCCACACTGAGGCAGTGACATAGGCACTGAGATTGGCCTGTCGCACGGGATCCATCGTGGCTACCTGCACCACTGCTTGGGATTGGGGACTTGATAGCTAGAGTAAGAACAGTGATCAGAAATACAAATTGTAGAAATTGAAAAGAGATAGTAACTTCACTGGAACTAGTAGGCGTAGAGATTAGGGTTCAAGCGTTACAAAAAGTTTCTGTTTTAAGTGTCCTTGTGATTGAAGCCTCCTTGGATTAGAGTTTCAGGACGATACCTTAGGCAGACCACCGAACCCTTAACCCTTAAACCTAAGGGCTATACCATTCCAGTCAGGTCTCAGTCAGGTCTTGGTGGCAAGAGTTTGGAATCGGATTTAGGGTTTAGGGTTTAGGGCTGACTTGCAAGTCAAAGATGTTTCGGCGCGTGACGGCCCAGTTGTGTCCGGGTATGAACCATTGCAAAAATCCATGGGCCTCAATATGGGAATTTCCCAAAACTAGGCGTATATTTGGGGGTCCCCATAATAAGGATTATAGTACATACTGGGGGCCCCCTGTTTAAGGAAACCACCATATTTACCTCTATCGTTCTGAGGTCTGACTGAACCTTCAACTTTCTTTTCCATCTGATTCTCCACTTTTGCGGCTATATCCCTACGCTACAGCCGGAAAAAATACTGAGGCTTCTACAGTACACTTCCAAACAAAAACCCCGTATAATCCCCGGTTCAACTTTCCATTTTGTCCATTCGGTTCTCAAGCCTGCTAGTAAGTATACCCCTGTATATCCCTACATATTTCTATATGGCAAGGACTTGAACTCTTGGACATACACTCTACACCTGCCTTGCATGTGCTCAGGCAACGCGCATCTCTGCAACTGATTTCGATGATAGGGTCCTAGCACTACCTGCTCGCCTACTAGGGTCTTAGGGTTTTAGGGCAGGAGTTCGCGAAATCACACCAACAGAGTAAGCCCTAAAGCCTAAACCCTAAAAACTAAACCCTAAAGCCTAAACCCTAAAAACTAAACCCTAAAGCCTAAACCCTAAAAACTAAACCCTAAAGCCTAAACCCTAAAAACTAAAGCCTAAACCCTAAAAACTAAACCCTAAACCCTAAAAACTAAACCCTAAACCCTAAAAACTAAACCCTAAACCCTAAAAACTAAACCCTAAACCCTAAAAACTAAACCCGAACCAAAACCTCTTTGTAATTTCTAGGTATCCCTGGAGGCGCTGAGTTTGGGAGGCATCCTGACCTGAATTTTTCAAAAACTGGGCGAAACCCTTAGAATATGAGGGCCTATATAGGGTTTGGGATTTAGGGAATTCTTGGACTCTTCAGATTTAGGGCCTGTAGGGTTTGGGATTTAGGGAACTCTTCAGATTTAGGGCAAATAGGGTTTGGGATTTAGGGAAACCTTCAGACTTAGGGCCTATAGGGTTTAGGATTTAGGGAACCCTTCAGAATTAAAGCCTGTAGGGTTTAGGATTTAGGGTTCAGGGCTTGGGGGTGAGAAACCTCTCCAGCTTCTTCTTTCAATTCAAAAAGTGGCACAGTGCCATATGGGGATTACCAAAGGTTTTCCAGATCCCTATGTAATTTTTTTCGGGAGCCACCCTGGCAGCAATTCCAATAGATCCTAACCAACCCGGTACACAGCTGAACCTCTTAGGCCTGAATCAAGGATTTAAGGTGTAGAGATAGGGACCGAACACTAAACCCTAAATCCTTCTCGTCGTTTCCGCGAATAGACACCCCAGAAGCATGTACCCAAAAAAGGGCATGGACGCAAAACATTACATAAGCACACACATAGTCCAAATGCGTTTTCAAAAGCACGGTCAATTCAATCTTCTCTTAGCTACAGATAAGATTGCTTATGCAGCCAGTGGACAAGGGCTGGCGCTCACACTAACTTACCCTAAGGAACCCGATGTCCACCCCTCATACTCCCAGGATTCTGACAGCTCACATTGGGATTTCTCAAAATCAGCCCAAAAGGATCCAAAAGGGAGACCCCAAGCCGTAAACCCCTAAACCCTTGGAAAGTCAGGGGGACTTAGTAAGTAGGTCAGTAACCCCTATAACTCATGTAATAACCCTAGTTATCCCCATTACTACCGTACTTATTAAACCCTAAACCCTAAACCCTAAACCCTAAAATCTCCCTGACCCTCCAAGCAATCCCTACATGTCAAGCCACAAGGCCTCCCTCACGAGAAATGTCAGAGGCAATGAAAACACAGAACGGCTCGAGCCAAAAAGCGAGGTTTAGGGTTTAGGGTTTAGGGTTTAGGGTTTGGGGGGGTTCAGGGTTTAGGGATACACTAAACCCTAAACCCTATGTAGGGTTTAGGGTTAGGGTGTTCGAGGTCTCAGGCCCAACTTTAAGGCTAGAGTTTAGAGTTGAGGGTTTGGGGTTTAGGATTTACGGTTTAGGGTGTTTGAGGTTCAAGGTCTCAGGACATCAGGAAGAGCTTTGGGGGGCTCGGAGCTCCGGGTTTTAGGGTTTAGGTGTGTCAACGCAACTTAGATGCAGATCTGGGAAGATTTGGGGATGCCAGAAATTTGGGGGTCCCTTTAAAAGGGTAGGGGTCATGCAGGAGTTCTATATGAATACATATATAGGGTTTGGGGGTTAGGGTTCAACAATTCGGGATCCCTTTTTGGGGATCCATGAAATAAGGAATATAGTATAGAATGCCAAACAGACAAATGAAGATGCTAATTAAGTTGGAAGTTATGAGAGTAGCCGTACTAGTCTAAAGGAGCTAGATCGATTGCGAGGGAAAAAGATAAAGGCAGTGAGTGGCGTTCACCCCTCAAGCTCCTCCACACTTGATAAACCTCCTCGCCCGGTAACGATCAATGTGAGGGGGATTCATCATGGGCAGGGAGAAACAACATTGAAGTCAGACCGAAAACAGCCGCCTGTCACGTTCGAGTTGTCACTCCAGATCGTTCCAGCATCGACTCGCCGTGCAAAGTTCGCCACAAACCTAATTACTTGAGAGTCGGAGGTTTTAGAGACTAGGTCACTATTCGGGAAAACTAGAATTTTTGATGTTTACAAGTAGGACAGATTAACTCTCATTGATCCAACCAAGGCAGAAACTTGAATTAGTGGCAAATACGTTCTCCTGAAAATGCGCTAGTGGCTGCCAAAGATTAATCCCCTGTCCTGATGTTGAAAACCCCGGACCCCCCTAATATCAAAGATTCCTGTAGCGGCAGGCTTTTCAAGAAGGAATACCTGAATTTGATGAGGAGGGGGTTTTAATCTTAAGGGGAGAGATTAACTTTGTGCTGGGCAGTAGCATGACCATCACCATTGCAATGAGAGTTATGTGTGTTCCTGCATTCGATGGCTCAGCGCAAAGAAGCATCAATCTGCGCCACAGATTGTGCTACATTGCGTTCTTAACCCTAAACCCTAAACCCTAAACCTTGCGTTCAAAATGCCACGGCTCATCAGAGAAGATCTGCATGCAAGGAGAAGCTTCCATCGCGACCCGCGTGAGGTGCCTTGCCAGTACAGGTGCGCCCCAGCCCTTCTGGCCCATCCAGATATGGAAAGTTGTCAAATGTATGACCCCACAACTCCCTCTATGTACATATATATATACACACATACATATATATACATATTTATACATATATTCATATATATATATGTATATATCTATACATACAAGGGGCCGTAAATGGGGACCTAAAAGAAGGGACCATGATTTTGACGACTTTCCACATCAGGAAGCAAGGTGGTGCTCAGGCGCCTTCCCTCCTGGTCACGGTAGCGGGAGTCAAGTCGTGGAACATCATGAACAGCTACCACCTGAGTCGCGTTTTTTTTCGGTGGTTAAACCCAGTAAGAATATTCCTTATATAAAATACTATACCCCAAAAGCAATATTGGGTACCACAATATCCCCAAATAAAATGCTACTCACCTGGGTTGCTGTTAAGGAATGTCAATTCAGTCATTGTAATGAGGGAACCATGTGAGTTACTATATACATATATAGATATACCCATTTTAGTGAATCTACTTAAGTTCCTGTTTTGCAACCCAGCCACGCGAAGCCCGGGGAACCGTCTGATCGCATCCTCGCGGAAGTTGCATGGTTAGAGGAGGAAGGAGCAAAACTCACGAGCATTTGTTCGATTATGCAAAGACGGCACAACATCAGATGAGGTGTCTCATCGTCATCTCTAGCTAATCCTCGCACCTTCGGTTTGCAAATTCGATCGATCCCTTGTAGCAATCCCGATTCAGATTTCCACGTTCCTTTCCATTCTTTCGGTCACTGCAAATCAGAGGCAAGTAATGCAACCGCTGTATAACCCACAGTATCCATTTCATTTTCGACTTTCTTTTCCACTTGATTCTCCGTTATTTGGGGAATGTCACCAAAACCATAGACCCTAAACCACAAATCCCAAAACCTAAACCCATAATCCTAGATCCTAAAACCCAAGCCCTAAACTCCTCCGCGAGGCGTACGGCGACCCTGCCTTTCGGCCCATCCAGGAGAAGGGCCACGGCATTGCCTGCGGCCGCCAAGGCCTCAGCGAAGCAAACGCAAGTGACTATATATAGAGATTGTATAGTGACGTGCTTCAATTCAGTATAATATGGATATCTATAGTGGGATTCCGGTTATAGCACGCGTTTACATTTCTCCGTTGTGGGAACAGTAGCTTGCGCCAAGTAGATCCTCATGCCTGTTCGCTTGCATTGCAACCGTGCAATGCGTTTCGGGGCAAAGACCACAGCAGGGGGTTTAGGGTAATCCTACTCTACACTAGGGATTATAGTATCCCGCCTTAAGACCATATGAGACTTGGCCTAAGTTACTGTTCCCAATATGGAGATAATAGGAATCACACAAAAAGTATCCATATTATACTGAAATGAAGCAAATCAGTATACAAGCTCTAGATGACCCTGGGTTCCATTTCATTTTCCATTATGTTCTCCATCTTTCTACAATATAATAATCTCCGTTTTCTTTTCAATTCGCTAAACCTTAGGCCCTCAACCCTAAATCCTAACTCTAAACCCTGAGTAATAGTTTCCATCATCTTTTTTACATTCCTCAATATTGACACTACTACTCAGGTGTTTGTCTGTGGTGCTTGTGAGCTGCCGCATCCAGCATGCTGAACGTGTCGCCTTCCATCCTGAGATGCATTTCGGTTTGGCAACGACACCACAAGGGATGGCGATGCAATTACGTATGCATGTATACATAAATATGTGTATATACATATATATATATACATATAGGGATTGAATAGGATTATCTAGGGATCACATGGAGTTATGTAGGGTTAGATAGAAGTTATAGTAACCGCTGCTTTTCCAGTCGCCATCGCATACCTGTTCTATACCCATGTGAGTCGAAAAAAATACACCGTTCATAAATTCATTACCCAAACGTTCACCATAAGTTTTAACTGGGGCCGCCTTCATCCGGACAAGGCGCATCGATT
>CAJNIZ010043654.1:17576-28665 GCA_905231905.1 Symbiodinium pilosum | reverse complement strand
ATCGGTTGGGTATCGGTCATACACGCCTGCCAATGAAAGAACATCTCGGCCAACCCCAAATTGTCACCGTTCTAAGGGGCCGCCCAGGGAACTATTGCCATATCAGAGCTATAGCGCGGGCGCTGTTATAGTCTGTATATGCCGGGTCATTTTTTCGGCTCATGTCAGCTTGGTGTACCCGTTGAATGGCAAATCCCGAAACCCTAAACCCCAAGAAGGGGACCGGCACTTGAAAACAAAAAACACACATCTTGGGCCGCTCAGATATCTGTGTATGAGGGCATTAGTACTTAGTAGAGTCCTGAATCTTCGCATACGCTCCATAAACCCTAGACCCTAGGTCGTAAACCTAAGCCTCAAACCATAAACCCCGACTTCCAAGCCCCAAACAAATCTCAAACCAAATACCCTAAGTCCCACACCCTAAACTCTAAAACCCCTGCCCCAAACCTGTGGTCCTAAACCTTACACCTCAAACCCTAAACCCTAAACAGTAGTTTCCATTTTATTTTCCTTCATCCCTATATGACCCCAATATATCTCACCCTAAACCCTAAACCCTAAGCCCTAAACGGCTTGCCGAGCTTCATCGTCAGCACCTGCCCGCAGGCTTCGCGTAGCTCCACAGCGACGGGCTCGGCCAAGGAGCGCTCCAAGGCCAGTACCCGCCTTTTCAGGGTTAGGGCTTAGGGTTTAGGGCTTAGGGTTTAGGGTTTAAGGTTTGGGGCTTAGGGTTTAGGGTTTGGGGTTTAGGGTTTAGGGTTTAGGGTTTAGGGTTTAGGGGGCCAGTACCCGCCTTTTCGGGTTTATGCAGTGTTTAGGGGTTTTGGGTATGTGGGGTCTATGGGGTATATAGGGAATATAGGGATTTTAGGGTTTTGGGGGTTTAGAGTTTAGGGTTTTGGGGGTTTAGGGTTTGGGGTTTAGGGTTGGGGGTTGCGGGGTTCAGGGTCTATGCATGCAGTCGTGCGGACACTCCGAGGATTCATTATGGCCCAATAGTATTTAAGATAAGGGATATGGGATTTAGGGGCTTTGGGTTGAAGGTCTATTGTTTTGGTGGGGTTTAGGGTTCAAGATTTTAGTTTTGAAGGATTTGCTTTATCTTTTTTCATCTCGCGGACTTGGGACTTTATGATTTGAGTCTTGGGCTCCGGATTTGGAGTTGAGCACTTAGGGATTGGTGCTTGCGCCTGCTTTTCATACCTGGCAATCGATCCAAATTATGTTTCCGACATGGCCATCATGGAAAGTGGTGTCCTGTACATGTTCCCAACTTAGGGACCTACAGGAACCGTAAACCACTTTCCCGCAGCACCTTTAGATCAACCCCTAAACCCTAAACTCTGAGAACTCTAAACACCCTAAACCCTAAGCCCTGATTTGGGGGGGCCTTGGGAAGCCCAAGGGGGTGTTGGGATTTTTGGGTCTCCATTGAAGGATTTTCTGGGGAATATGGGGCTTACATGGAGATACATAAGGGTATATGGGAGAATGGAAAAGAAAATGGAAACTTCTAGACTCTTGGAAGGATTCACTGAAGGCAATTTTCGCTCAACAAAAATCCCTAAACCCTGAACTGCCCATGTGCCTGCCAGAAAATTCCTGCGCCCAGGCACAGGCCGCACGAGTGGAGCCACCATGCCCTACTCCAGACTCCACGATGACCTGCACTCCTGTTTACTGTTTAGGGTTCAGGGCGAAGGGTTTAGGGTCTAGGCTTCAGGGTTTAGGGCTCTGGCCTTAAGGTTTAAGGTTCAGAGTTCCAGGCTTAAGGTTTAGGTGTTTTCCAG
Source organism: Symbiodinium pilosum (assembly GCA_905231905.1). NCBI lineage: Eukaryota > Dinophyceae > Suessiales > Symbiodiniaceae > Symbiodinium > Symbiodinium pilosum. Next base: position 26,872 of record CAJNIZ010043654.1, on the reverse strand, counting down.
CGCCCTTTAGTGTTTCGGTTTTTTTGTTTAGGGCATGGTATGCTGGTAGGGAATGGAACAATGGATCCTTGTGGTGATCCCCATCTTTTTCCCTACATTCCCTTCTTCCCTTGCCTACCAAGCACCTGCAAGTCAAAGGCACAGCCCCTAAACCCTAAACCCTAAACCGTAAACCCTAAGCCCTAAACCCTAAACCCTAAACCCTGAATTTTCTTCCGAAAGCTAGCCAACATGACTACAACATGCTACAACCCTCCAGTTCCAAGATACTTACGGTTTAGGATTTAGGGTTTAGGCTTTAGGGTTTAGGGTTTAGGGTTTAAGGTTTAGGGTTTAAGGGTTTAGGCTTTAGGGTTTAGGGTTTGGGGTTTTAGGATTGTTGGGTTTAGGGTTTAGGGTTTTAGGGTTTCAGGGTTTTAGGGTTCAGGTTTAGGGTTTCCATTCCTCTCCACATTGATGTAGATCCCAACTCCTAGACTCTCGAAATTATACACCCGCAAGCGTCTTGAAGTAGGGTCTCACCATCTTCCGTCCACTGCTGCAGTCTTACGAGCGTACTACTAACCATCAAAAACTGGCATGACATAGTAGCTTCCATTTCAGTCATCCATATGAAAAGGCCAGGAAGAATGTCCCTTTCCAACTGATCGCCCATTGGATTCTCCACTATCTTAAGTCTATTCAATTAGGGCATTCTACTAAACCCTACACCCCAAAATGTGTAGTTTCCGTATTCCTGTTCATTCCCTGGACTCTATAGTCCCCCTTAAGTAGATAGAATATGGGGTATATGGGGATCTTATTATACTATACCCAAAACCATATTCTATCTAATTAAGGGGGACTATAGCCCTAAACCCTAAACCCAAACCCGAACCCCAAGCATGTTTCTTCTGGCAAGTCCTTCCAGGTCGGCCAGGGCATGGAAAAGCAAGGCTTCGGAGGGCAAAACGGAGCCAGGCAGCGTGGGAAGCGTGGACAGCACCGGCAGCTCCTTCCAGGGTTTAGGGGCTTCAGGTTTAGGGTTTAGGGTTTCAGGTTTAGGGTTTAGGGTTTAGGGGCCTATCTTGAAAAAGTCTATATGTTCGTTGAACATCTGGGGATGGTTTACTGGTTTGCTGTTCAGGAACTTAAAACGTATCATAATATGGCTATGCGGTAAACTATGCGGCTTCCCACAAAACATAATGGTAACTTACATAAGCGTCTGAGCTACACCCCTAAACCCTAAACCCCAGGCCCTAAACCCTTAAACCCCAGGCCTTAAACCCTAAACCCTAAACCCTACCAGAAGCCAACCTCGCGGCTGACCGCGGCATTCAGGTGGCTCCACAGCTCTGAGAGAAACTCCCCCCGTTCCTGGGGCTAGGGGCTTGGGGTTTAGGGTTTATCTTAGCGTTTAGGGGTTAGGGTTAGGGTTTCGGGTACTGCTGTTAGGGTCTCAAGTTGATGTTTTGGGGTTTGGGACGTAGGGAGTCAGGCCCTGAAAAGCATGGAAGCCCTGTAGGGGCCCTACAGACACTTCTGTCCTTTGCTAAATGGGCCTCCAGGTTTGTTGAAGTGAGGGTAGAGGCTTGGGGTTCAAAGCTTAGGGTCTAGGGTGAAGCTAGAGGCGAGCAAAAGGTTTAGTGTTTGGGGTTTAGGGTTTGGGATTTAGGGCTCAGGGTTTAGGGTTCAGGGTCCGCGCGGTAGGTCTTTCAAAATAGGGGGGTTGTGGGGATCCTAAGTGAAAATGATAATGGGACAGTTTTCTCAAACCTCGTATGAGCTGTAGTCTAACCGCCTTAAAGGGGTTATATGGGGGATTATATGGAAGACTATAAAAGGGCTTAGACAGGCTTAGTCTAGACTATGGCTCCTATGACTTGCGTTTCTTTGGGTGGTTGAACCAAGCAAGGATTATGCTCTTCTTATAAGATACCTCACCCAACAGAAGGATATGATCTTGCTCTATATCGGGGGACCAAAGGGTCCCCACGTAAACCCAGACCCTAAACCCTAAACCCTGAACCCTAAACCCTAAACTCCCAAACCTAAAAACTGCAACGAGGTCAGGGAGCCCATGGTGGGAAGCCGCGGGGGTTTGATGGCTCTGGCGTCCCAGCAAAAAGGCTCATCTCCTGGGTTGCCGGTTGAGGAGTTCACAATAAGTTACCATAATCTGGATACATGATAATTATAAGGCGTAGGGCTGGGGGTGCGGGTTGGGATATGATATATACATATATATATATATGTAGAAAAACGGGGCGTCCTTACAATGTTAACTTTAACTTAAATGAGGTTCTTTAACAGCAGCCCAGTCTCCAGCAACGACAGCGACTCGCAAATCGGCCAGGCAGTGTTCAGAAGGCTTTGGCCTCCAGCACTTCCTGAGAAGGCACTTCCTAAATAAGCGCACGACTCCGCAGATTCTTCTATGCCACACATCCCCTAAAGTCCTAGCACATCCCCCTGAGAATCATCACCTCCCCCGAATGACAACCCCCACCACCACCGCCGCCGCCACCGCAACCACCAGCACCACCTCCATCCTAAATATGAACACGCCAATATGCTATGAACATATATATATATATAAAGGAGATATGTGTTATTTGGAGGGCAAGTGGATTGTTATCAAGGGGAAGTAATTCCTACATCACCTCTCTTATATGCCTCTAGTCTCCATCCCATGTGCCATGTTCGTGTCCATTTGACTCTCCAGTCTTGGGATAGTATCCCTAAATCAAAAATCTGAACCCGAAATCCTAAACTAAAAGCCCCAAATCCTAAACCCTCGGGCAAGGGTCTGGCAGGCAGCTGCCCAAACTGTAAAGCCGCCTCTAAGGCTTTCAGATGCTGGCGTCGGAGGTGTGGCACCTCCACACAGGTACAGAGGAAGTAAGCCAGCAACTTTTTGGCCGGGGGAGGGTGAAGGGGGGGGGGGTCGATTTAGAATAGAAGTCCCTTAGGGCTCTAGGGGTAGATAGCAGTTTAGGGTTTAGGGTGGGATTCTGTAAGGCGTATTTAACTTTTAGGGGTTTAGAGTTGTACCGCCCTTGCCCTACTACAACAGTCTCCGGGATCTTCTGCTTATCCTCATGCTGCACCCTTAAGTAGGGTCCTGTATATGACTGTGGGCAAAATCCAACCTACAGACCCTGCACACCCTATGAGCCTTATGAACCATATCAACCCCGTAAACCTTACAACCCTATCAGCCCCATAATCTCATATCAACCCCATAAAACCCCAACACACACCAGAAACTCTGCAAATCCTATGAGCCCTACAAACCTAATAAACCCATACACCCCAGAAAGCCCACAAGCCCTATCAACGCTACAAACCCTATGAACCCTCTCGACCTAATGAACGCTATAAAACTTACAAACCCCATAAAGGGTTTAGAGAGTAGGGCTTAATGCGAAAATCCTGATACACCCTAAACCCTCAACACCCTCTAAGGCCGGTACCCACAAGCTGACGGATGGGATGGCCTCATAGGAACCCTTTAGGGCTTAGGTTTTACAACCATAGTGATGTAACTTCCTTACAAGAGAAATCCGCATCACAATGCTTGAAATGTTCCTAAACTTTATAAGCCCCAAACCCTATGCACCCTACAACCTCAAACCTCGTAAACCTCTTACTTGGATTTGAAGCTTCCTAGTCCCCTAAACCCTGAAACCTACACCCTGAAGCCTGAACACTAAATAGTGGTTTCCATTGTATTTCCATTATTCCTATATATATACATATATATATATATCCTATATAACCACAAAATTAAGCATATATATATATATATACCCCAAGAAAACCCTGCCTCGGAGGCCGCCGCTCTGGCAGCGTTGGCGGCCGCTGTCTGAGGAGTTCGCCAAGCACCTATGGAACTTGAAACAGAATAAGCTAACTGGATGGTATTGGGGTTATATGAGTAGCGTTTTTTTGGTGGTTAAACCTAGTAAGATTATATTCCTTATATAAGATACTATACCCCAAAAGAAGGATTGAATCTTACTCTATAAGGGGTACCATAGTATCCCCAAATAACATACTACTCATATTGGGGTTATATTGGGATTAGATTGCGGTCATATTGGGGTTATGTGGTTTAGGGTTCAGGATTTGGGGATAAGGGTCAATATAAGGAGGCGCAATAAGGTTTAGGGCTTATGTGTTTAGAGCTTGTGCGTGTTATAATGTACAAAACCCGAACAACATCATACAACATGATATCACGACATCTAACATAAGACCATGAAGTAAACTATACTCTGACCCTATATAATACAAAAAAAGTATGAAGCAGAAACTAGCTGTGCATATCCAATATTACGGCTCGCTGCAAATTGCACATCAACCGGCAACTCTTGGCACGGATCCCTATAGTGGCCTATATGAGCTAGCCGTAAACCCTAAACCCTACAGTCAATATTTCTCCGTATAATCAATGGAAATGGGTTCCTTCGAAGGGACTTTACCAGCCTACAAGAGGGACCCCTCTGTCCGCTGTTAAGGGTCCATTGATAAATATTGACAGTAGCCCTAAACCGTCCCTATCCCTAAACCGTAGTCCCTAAACCCTAAGCCTTAATCCCCAAACCCTAAACTATAATCTTGTATAAGCTGACAGCTTTTCTGGCATGTGCCGTAAACTCTAAACCCTAAGTCCTAAAACCTGCTTGGAGGGCCACAGGGACTTCGAATGCATACGAATGACGTCTATAAGCCACGTAGTAACCTGGTTTTAGGGTTTAGAATTTAGGGTTTAGGGTTTAGGGTATATTGGCCACATAGTAACCCCGGTTATCCCCGTTATTAACCCACTTCCATGCACTTTCCATTTTCTGGTCCATTTCCCCATAAACCCCTATAAAACCTTAAACCTATAAATTCTTATGAAACCCTATATAGCTCCTAAAACCTGTAAATCCTATACCCTGGAAGTAGGCTGTTGGGTACCTGGGATCGCTTGCCAATTATTTCGGCACCTCGCGGCGCGGGGCCGCGGCGAGGCCGGCGCTTCCCCGGCAGAGGCCCTTGAGCCCAACCCGGCCTGGCTTTCACCTGAAATACAACGTATTTTCAGGAATTATGTAAGGGTTTTTTCGGGATTGTGCAGTGATTATGTAGGGATTATATAGGGATTATGTAGGGATTATGTAGAGGTTATGCAGGGATTATGTAGGGATAATGGAAAAAGAAAATGGAAACTACTATAATGGGTTACATAGGGTTTAGGGTTTCAGGTTTACGTAAGGTTTAGGGTTTAGGGCATACAGGGTATGTAGGGTATTTAGGGTTTAGGGGTCTAGGGGTTTGGGGTTTCGGGTTTAGGGGTTTCGGGGTTTAGAGGTTAGGGGTGGGGGGTATAGGGTTTAGGCGTTTTGGGGTTAGGGGTTTGGAGTTTAGGGTTTAGAGCTTAGGGCTTAGGGGTTAGGGGTTAGGGCATATAGGGTTTAGAGTTTAGGGTTTAGGGGTTTAGGGGTTAGGTTTTAGGAAACTTAAAGTAGTTTTTCAGAGCATGGGTCTATAGGATTTAGGTTTTAGGGTACCGCAATATGGGTGTATAGTAGACGATAGGGTTTGCTTATCATAGTAAACCCTAAACCCTAAACCCCTAAACCCTAAAACCCTAAACCCCTAAACCCCTAGACCCTCCATAACAGCAACCCAGTCACAGCTCCCTCATCAGGTGCTGGAGGGCCCACCTTCGCGCAGGTTTAGGGTTTAGGGTTTAGAGGTTTAGGGTTTTAAGGTTTAGTAAGGGTTTAGAGAGGGTCTTGATTACCAACAATATTTACTTAGATATAATTGCGCTGCAAGGTCCCATGACACTATTCCCATTCCCAGGCCACAAAATTCCGTTTGCGCTTCGCAGGCAAGTTGGTAATTGTCCCCATAAACCCCAACATAACACCAGCGCCCATCAAAGTTCCATGTTCCTTTCATTTTGATTGTCCATGATTGGGGCGATATCCCTGAGCCCTAAACCTTAAATCCTATCATGCCCCTTTATTCACTTTCTTATTTAGGAGCCCTACAGTCTCTATGTATCCCGTTACTACATGCCCATGCCTTTTCCGTACCCAATCCCTACAGAACCTTCGATAATCCCTATATAGCTCGTAATCCATGCCCTTGTATTACCTCCCAAAAGCCTACATAGCCCATATAAAGCCCAATAAGAGCCTATATGATCCCTGTATACCCTCTATATCTCCTGTCTAGGCCCTTATATTACGCTTCCCTGAACCCTAAACCGTGAAAATCGTAAACCCTTAATCCTAAGTCCTAAACCCTAAAAATCCTACACCCCAAGAAATCCTAAACCCTAAGCCCTACACCCTAAACCCTGAACTCTAAAACCCTAAGCCCTAAACCCACAAACCCACAACCCTAAGCCCTAAACTCTAAAACCCTGAACACTAAAACCCTAAACCCTAAACCCTCTATTACATGAGCTATAGTCAAAATTCCTAGTATCCCCCTTAGTAAACCCTATAGTAATTCCCTATATAATCCCCTATATAACCCCCTTTAAGGAGTTTAGACTATAGCTTACCTGCCCCTGCCTGCGGCGCCATGCGCCAAGCCGCGGCAACCTCACGAGCCCAGTTGGCAGCCTGGGTTGCTGTTAAGGAACGTAAATTAAGTTACCATAATGGGTATAGGGTTTAGGGTTTAGGATTTAGGGTTTAGGGTTTAGGATTTAGGGTTTAGGGTTTAAGGTTTGGGGTTTAAGGTATGGGGTTTAAGGTTTAGGGTTTAAGGTTTAGGGTTTAGGGTTACCATAATGGGTATATATATATATAAAAAGAGGGTTTCCTGAATATAGTAACTTAATTTAAGTTCCTTAACAGCAACCCAGCAGCATGCTGAGGAAGCCGGTCGGATCTGCCTTTCACCTTAGGGTTAGCTTGAGGTTTGGGGTTTAGGGTTTAGGGTTTAGGGTTTGAGGGTTTAGGGTTTAGGGTTTGAGGTTTAGGGTTTGAGGGTTTAGGGTTTCAGGGCTTAGGGCTTTGGAAGGTTTGGGGCTTACGATCTATACTTACATGATCCAAACGAAATGCGTGTAACCCCTATGGCTCCCTTTTAGAGGGTTCTGTAGGTCATAGTCTGCGTTGAATGAAATCTACTTGGGCCTAAGCTTGAAAAATCAACCGAAGATAGGATTTTCCCAAAACAATCTCCAGAAAAAGTCATTAGTAAGGACCCCAGAATCCTTGTGTTAGTCCCCATATGTCTCTTTTCTCCCTGGTGCTTGCAAGGTACCCAGATTTTGGGAAATCCCTAAACCCTAAATCCCAAACCTAAACACTGAACCCTACATCCTAAACCAAAAAACCTAAACCCTAAACCCTAAACCCTAAATCCTGAACCCGAAACACTATTTACCAGTGTGGGTCAAGGCGCACCTCCTGCACGGAGCAGCGCCAGAAGCGAGAAGACTGGCCAGCCTGACGTGATCAGCTTGTTTAGGGGTTCAGGGTTTAGGGATTAGGTTCAGGGTTTTGGGTTTAGAGATTAGGGTTCCGGGTTTAAAGCCTAAACCCTGAATCCTGAACCCTGCACCCTCAACTCCTAAACCCTAAACTCAAAAGGGCTTTAGGGTTCAGGCTTTGGGGGTTTAGGGTTGTGGGTGAAGAGTTGCCCGCCTGATTTCACGAGCTTGGCAATGCCGCAGCTGCTTACCAGCCTGGGCTGCTGCTAAAGGACTTAAATAGGGAGGGTTTAGGGTTTAGGATTTAGGGGTTAGGGTTTATGTAGGATTTATGTGGGGTTTAGAGTTTAGGGTTTGGGATTGAGGGATTGGGGTTTACATAGGGTTTAGGGTTTAGGGATTAGGGTTTACATAGGGTTTAGGTTTTGGGATTAGGGTTTACATAGGGTTTAGGGTTTAGGGATTAGGGTTTACGCAGGGTTTAGGGTTTAGGATTCAGGGTTTAGGGTTTAGGTTGGGTCCTGCCCCACCCACTAACAGATGTTATCATAAAGAATATTCAACTGTTCTGGAGGCGGGGGCAGTACGCAAGACTTGTTTCCATCATGGCTTGCCTTTAGAGGGGTTAGAAAGGATTTGGAGTACCAGGTTACGATACCATGGATACATTCGAAAAAGTATGATTTCCTTTGTTAGAGTAATGTACTTCAAGTTCCTTAACAGCAACCTAGCGTCGCGGCAACTTCTGCGCGCAGGGCTGCCTCGTTCACCTATGGCAAGAGCGGCGATCTTCACACTTTGGATAACCAAACATGTTACTGGCAACAGTGAAATTAGTGGTTGCAGTACAGATTACACTTCATGGCGAATGTGAGGTGAACGCTTCCAGCCAAGAACAAGAACATGAGTGGTTATGAATAGTAGTTTCTCAAATGGGGGCGCCCTCGCCCCCTCTATACCACGAAAATGCCGGAACCCCAATTGTGAGGACCCAAAAACAGGGAATCCCATGGAAAGGGAACCCCATGGATCACCTAGGCTTTTGAAACAGCAATCTGTACAATATAACCTGTATAATCCCCCTAACCTCCTTTGAAGGGAGCACAAAAATAACATGGTTGCCCCTACCTCCAGGGCTTGCGCCTGCTCGTCTCTGCCCATGCCGCAAAGAACAAAAAGTTGCCTCAACGCGTCTCGGGCTTTGGGTTTTTCAGATTAGGGTTAAGAGATTTTTCGTTTTGCGTTTAGAGTGTAGGGCTTGCCTTACACGACACTTCAACTTCAATGCTAGTTTGGTAGGTCTGCTGGAAACACATTGCACAAGTCTACTTCTCAGCTGACTCGAACCCTGCATGGGACTTCTTTGGATCCAACCCCTATAATACCCTATAACTCCCAAATAAGCCCCATGCCAGTCAACCAATGCAGTCAGCATGGGAGTCGGCAGTTTACGCACACATTCTCTTGCAATTGCAGAATGCTTCTATTGGGACAAACTAGAGTTTCATGGGATTACATGCGGATTCCCCTAAACCCAAAACCCTGAACCCAGAATCTAAGCCCTGCATCATGGTCTATTCATGAATTCAAAGCTGCATCGCAAGCTGGGCCAGACGACAGGAAAGAGACCTCACTCACCATGCTGGTGGCGGTGATGGTTTAGGGTGTAGGGTGTAGCATTGGGGGTTAGAAGACCCTAAACCCTAAACCCTAAACCCCAAACCCCAGGAGCACCAGGAGGAAAAGCAGGAAGGTCTTCATACTTACAAGAGCAATACCACTGGTGCGGATGTGCGTCCAAAGTATGTGGGTGGTTGTCAAAATTATGGTCCCTTTTTGGGTCCCAATTATAATACGGCACCTA
>CAJNIZ010043654.1:5146-17564 GCA_905231905.1 Symbiodinium pilosum | reverse complement strand
TTTTGACAACCACCCATGTATCTTTGGGGTGTCTATGGATGGGTCCTTCTGATGAGGCTCATACTGCTGTGGGAGATGAATAGAATATCTTCTACTGTGTTGTATGGCGGCGCAGAGACCGCAGTATTGTAGCTTAATACCTGCCACGCCCAAGGAACCACAATGTGAGGCTAGTAGAAACACTACAGAATCATCAAAGGAAGCACCTCTCCACTGGCAAGCACTTACAAAAAATGACAGAATCCGATGAGCCCTGCACCAGGAATCGCAGGAGAACCCGTGCAGAAGATCTTCTCTTTCAAGGCCTCTGATATTACGTATCGCAGTCCTGGCAAAAATTCCAAGTACTACCATCTGACTACAACAACCCGCCGAAACAAACAATGAAATCCCAAATGTCTCCCGCAACTCCAGCTGAGGCTTCTGACTTGGCTGCTCTGAAGGAACTCTGTAAAAGTATGAGGAAACCGTATGTTTCACCAGATATTCATATCATGGTATTGCAACTTAGCCCTAAACCATAAACCTTTTCCCATATTAACGCGACTTAGATTAATGTCATTGAATCCCTATGCAATCCCAGTTTCCATTTCATCGTCCCTTTTTGCCACTAACTTCTCCATCAATCCAACTTAAGTTCCTTGACCCCTGAATCTTAAACTGTTCTTTCAGCACCCAAATGCCCTAAACCCTAAACTCTCAGCCATAAACTAACCGTCTATACTAGGGGTTATATGATCCACTATCTAAGCTCCTGGTATCCCGCTTAATACCCCTATAAAGTCGTCCCCTATATAATCCCCCATATAACCCCCCTTTAAGGAGTTTAGACTGTAGCTCATATGAAGGGCTCAATACCCAACCCAAACCCCGTCCACTGAGGCTGGAACTCTGCTGCTACCACTGACAGAGCCCGCTCTGCAGATGGCATGAGGTCCTCTAGTCAGGGTTTAGGGTTTAGGGCTTAGGCTTTAGGGTCTAGACATCTTCAGGATAAAGTCACCCTTAAGTAGATAGAATACGGGGTATATGGAGATCTTCTTATAAGATGCCCAAAGCCATATTCTATCTACTTAAGCAGGCCTACAAGCTGAATAAGATCAAGGCTTTATTGTGGTTTCCCCAAACAGGGGGACCCAAAAACAGACCCAAAAATACTCTAACCCTTGCTATCGTCTTGGGAAACTCCATCTAGGGGCAAAACAACAATTGCATAGCTATCTATCTATCTATCTATCTATATGTATATGTATATATACAGATAGCTAACCCTGAACCCTAAACCCTGAACCCTAAACCCTGAACCCTAAACCCTAAATCCCTAAACCCTAAACCCCTAAACCCCTAAACCCCAAACCCCTAAACCTACTGTAAGCCCTAAACCATATCATAGGGAGGTGTAGCGATTTTAAAAATGATGGTCCTTTCTTGTGGTTCCCATGACAAGCCTCCTAGTATGAGGCTACCCAAGGGCTTAGGGCTTAGGGATTAGGGTTTAGGGTTTTGGGTACCTAAGGGAACATAATTTTGACAATCCCCCCTCAAAATCACGCAGCTCTGGCAGCGACTTTAACATAAGGAAACAATGGCACGCATAGCAAGCACTGAAAGTAGCTGCACCGACTACGATCAAGTTCATAGCCTAGACATCATCATGATTGCGAGAAGACTATCCATGCCAAATTGATATTCCTCAGACCAGAAGCAGTGCAAGCAGCTGCTTTCTTGAACAAGGCTTACGGCAGTACAAACCAGTAGCAGCTTGCTATTCATACGGGCATTGTGGGTGTACAGCATGTTTTCTGGCCTTTCCGCAAATTGGGGATTGTTTTCGGGAAGTCCGTCAAGGAGGAACCCACTACCTCCGGCATACCCTAAACCTCACACCCTAAACCCTAAGCATACCTTTTTCGGCTCTCATTTCGCGACTGCGCCTGTGGCTTGATCTCTAGCTCGGCAACGCTCGGCCAAAAGGCCCAAACACGCAGAGCCCACTTCACCTTGGCGGCGAGTCGAGGGTTTGTGGGTCATATGAGCCATTCTCTAAACTCCTAGTATCCCCCTTAATATGCCCCATAATAGTCCCCTATATAATTCCCTATACCTTTAAGGAGTTTGGACTATGGCTCATATGGTGGTTGTTCAGGGAAATTACAGGGATATACAGATTACGTAGGGCCGTTTAGGGATTGGGTTTTAGGGATTAGGGCTCAAAGCGTATTGATTGAGGTTTAGGACTTGGGGCTTGAGGCCTATATATTGTTTGAGATCCAGCACTTGGGTTTAGTTAGGGTTTGGTTAAACCCTAAAACCCTTTCACCCTAAAGCCCTAAACCCTACACCCTAAACCCTCAAACCCTTAACCCTAAAGCCCTAAACCCTAAAACCCTAAAACCCAAAAAGAGTAAACCCTAAAACCCTTAACGCTTAAAGCCCTAAATCCCTAAATCCTAAATCCTGAAACCCCTGAACCCAAATGTGTCGTGGGCGTCTTCGAGGTTCAGGCGACCTTGTGCGGTTTGAGGTTATTTTAGAAGTTACATTGGTATGATGGAAAAGAACATGGAAACTACTGTAATGGGGCTATATAGGGTTTGGGGTTTAGGGTTTCAGGTTTAGGGTATGCTGCTTGCGACACCACCTCTGTAAAAGTTGGACATCTTCCTTCTGTCGCCATGATAGGGCTTTGAAATTGCGATGGCTGATCAGAAAAAGGAGCGAGTTCATCTGTGATGCAGGGGCCTGAACGATGAATTTTGACAGAGTTTGGGGCAGCTGTCATGATTGCTGTACAGAGATAACAGCATCAACAAAGATCCCTGGTACTGCTTTAGGGCTTGTATACTTCCAGTACTACGCTTCATGCTAAAAATCTTGCATGACCGCAATCTAGGATGGGTACTGAAGGTCATGCAGGGTCTTTAGCATCCACCTAAAACCCTAAACCCATAAACCCCGAGAACCCAAAACCCTTGTAGCTATGAAGTGGCACCTGTGGCGTATCGTCTCCGGCGATGGCTTCGCAGCTCCCTGCGCACACAAGGCGCTTCTTGAAATATATTTATTTTCCATTCTCCAATAGAACCCCAATGTAACATAATATAATTACAGCACACCAGATCCCAAAAAAAGCTTCTAGAACAAGTGTGTGTTCATTTTTGGAATACTAGATACTCAGTCGCATATGAGCTGTGGACTCAACCCCCATAATAAGCCCTATATTCATCCCCTAGACGATCCCGTATAACCCCCTTCAAGGAGCTAAGACTATAGCTCACATGAAAGATGCCTGCCCAGAGAGGGCAGCCCATTCGCAGATTTCTACCACAAGGACATCTGAGGACCTCTAGGTTGGGTACTGCCCCTGCCGTATAACAGTCTATATTACGAGTCATATTAAGGGCTATATATAACTATATGGGTGGTTGTCAAAATCATGGTTCCTTTTTGGGTACCCTAAATATTCGGTGCCATATCATAAGAGGGACCCAAGAAGGGATCATAATTTCGACAACCACCCATATTATAAATATTATCCAACCGTTACACAATGTGGGCAGTACCCAACCTCTAAGCATCTTCTCCAACACGTCCAGCTGGTAAATCTCGCACTGGAGGAAAGAGTTCTGGTTACAGGTCGAGGGTCCATAATGTCCATATGAGCTGTAGTCTAAACTCCTAGTATCCCCCTTAGTAATCCCTATTGTACTCCCCTATCTCACCTCCTATCTTTTTCTGGCTTTATAAGGATTATATAGTCATTAAAGGTGATAAAAAAATCAAAAATATTTCCAAGCCTACCCAAGTTAACCCGGACGATAGCACCCTGCCTCCACATGCCGCTGCTACCGCGGCTGCGGGAACAGCGCAGGGGAGGAGCCACGCTGACAGGAACATGGTCGGCCGCCATTGGCTGACACAACATGTTCAAATAAGGATTTCTCAAAACTGGGGCCCCTTAGGGAACTTTGGGATACATAGTCATTAACAAGGCGAAATTATGGGTGGTCCAGCTCTTTTTGGGTTTCCGTATTAGTGTGGGAGGGGAATGCAACAGCCATGCGGTTGTTGCTGGGCGGTGTGAGTTGTTGGTCATAGCTAGAGCCCGGATAACAGCTGGCGGGAGGTGTAGTACGCATACTGTTACTACGACCAAAAGGTGAAAAGAATCTCTTGCTGTATTGGCGACTACCTAGCGTAACTCTGCTTAAGATACGGATCATCTCTCGCAAAAACGACCCACCGCCCCGCTAATAGTCAATTAGCATCCTAAAGTATGATGGCACCTTTTGTATTATGCAAGGTGATTGTTCAGCTTGAATCAGCAACTTGCTGGCGACCGACAGCGCCCCAGCAACCCTGCACTACACATAGAAAAAATACAGAATAATAGGAAGAATAGCCACAATATGAATGGTAATTACAATTACAATAAAAACAGTAATAACCTTCCCCCCCCCCCTCAGAAACCAATATGGAAGCTGCGAAAGGTGTCTCTACAAAGACTGATGTCCTTTAAACAGAGTCGTGCCGGGGTTGGATCATTCTCCCTGACCGTAGCTGTCCCTCAAGGAGTTTAATTGAAGGCTAATTGATTTATGACTCTTGTGATTTCTTATGGTAACTGCTACTGCAGGGGGAATGAACTAAGATTGGGGAGGGTTGTGGTTGCACAAGCACACAGCCGCTGCAGACAAGGTTAGCTGCGGAATTCAGGATACGGGCGCACGCTGATGGTGGAGAAGCGGTTCCTTGTGCAGCTGTCTCACTCAGCACACAAACGCTCTCCGAAGATGTTCGATTCTGCAGCATCTTCCTATGCCACATATGAGGCTCGGAACCTTCAAAGATGGACCCTAATCCCCAAACTTTAAAAAACCTCAACCCCAAACTCTAAAAACCCCAAACCCTAAACCCAAAACTCTAAAACCCTAAACCCAAAAAACCCTAAACCAAAACCATTCTCTGCCTATTCATTGCTGACCAGCGGCGGGATTTTCAAGGACTTGGAGATGTAGATGCCACCACTGGCAGATCCAGGAAGCATCAACCAGTCATGGGAAAATGGATTTAGGATTTAGGGTTGGGGTTATATTTCATGGGAAAATGGGTTTAGGGTTTAGGGTTGGGGTTATATTGGGATAATGGAAAAGAAAATGGAAACTACTATTTAGGGTTTAGGGCTCCTAGTATCCCCCCTTGATGTCCCCTATAATAATCCACTATATAACCCCCTTTAAGGAGTTTAGATTATAGCTCACGTGAGGTGCCAAAGCAAGGAATCTCCAGGCAACGCGAAGGTTGGAACTCCTAGTTCAGCAACACCCAAAAGAAGGGATAAAGAACCCTAAACCCCTCAACCCTAGACCCTAAACCCCTCAACCCTAAACCCTAAACCCTAAACCCCTAAACCCTAAACCCTTAACCTCACCCTCAGGCCGAAGTCATGGGTCCGAACAAGAAGTCTATTTGCACGGTTTAGGGTTCAGGGTGTAGGGGCTATGAGCAGAGCTATAGAAATCAAATGGGGTTCTGTAGGTGGATATGGGGGGTTTCCCAAATTTAGGGGTACCTTGTCGGGATCCGCGTAATAAGGCCTCTAGTAGTTTGGGTCTATATTGCGGTCCTCTACCTAGGCAAACCACCACATAAGGACAGGTAAGAAGATTATGGGATCAAGTTATGCGATGTTCTAAGAAGTGGTAGAAGTCAGCCAAATTTAGGGCTTGGGGTTTAGGTTTAGGGTTTTCCTTCTAGCCATAACTACACGAGCTAGAATCCCCAATCATGACGACCCCGGAACCTTAAAGTATGAAGTGCATTCCTTGCGGGGTAGGGGGGTTGAAATGAGAAACCCGGAGCCCTGAAACCCCTAACCCTAAACCCCTGAAACCCTAAGGTTTAGGGTTTAGGGTTTAGGGTCTAGGGTTTAGGGTTTAGGTAGGAGCCATGTAAGGACTCTTTGAGAATGCTGCAGAAAGGGCACCAAGGGTTCCCATGAAAAATGGACGGAGCACACCGGTACTAAACAGTGATGACGTGGCAAAAATTTCCATGTAAGAAACCTCCGTTTTTCCATTATCCCTAGATAACCCCTATATACAAATGTAGTTTCTATCTTATCTGCCATTATCCCTATATAGCCCCTATGCCCATGAATGGAAAAAGATGGGTCTGGCACTCACCCCAGGGAATAAGGATGTGATGCAAGCAGCCACCGACAGCTAGGCTTCTCGCTGTCTCCTTGAGGCGACGCTGCCGTACTTGCTGAAGGTGGAGACGACCTGCTGACAGCCAGGCTGACCCGTTTACATCTGCTCCCGTGTGACAACAATCATACAGGACTTCATATCCGCCGACCCCGGCCAGACTGCCCCAGTGTTGTGTTTTCAGGCCCCTCCTCCCCAACCACCTTGTGCTGCCGCGTACTGTGGAATGGAGATGAGGGAGGTTTTGTTATGAAACACAACGCTCCACGCTGGAATAAACCGAAAGAATGCCTAATCAGCGCTTAGTAAGACTTTGTTAAGGAAGGGTGGCAAAGCGGGGTGTAGTTATAAGGCTGCATAATTCTATGGAGCGGTTGGATGATAAAATCTCCGGCGGCAATGACACGGACCGATTATGCGAGTGCTGCTCATAACAACACGAAGGCATGGAAATGAGCTATAGTCTAAAACCCCTAGTTCTTGAATATCCCCAAAAATAGTCCCCTATATAATCTCTTATATAACCTCCTTTAAGGAGTTTAGGTTGTGGCTCATATGAGCTTGAAAATCAGGGCTGCCCCAACGGGCTTCAGGCCTGAGGTTTAGGAAAGTGTTTGTTAAAAGGGTTTAGCGGGGTAAGGAGGTTTAGGGCTTAGGGTTTAGGCTTAGGGTATAAGGTTTAAGGCTTAGGGTTTAGGGTTACTTTCAGCCCAGCTGCATCAGTTCCAACCTGCCTTCGCCCTAAACCCTAAACCCTAAACCCTAAGCCGCAACAGAAATCCTCATCATTCAAAAGGATCCTTACATATAAACCCTAAGCCCCAAACCTGGAACCCCAAGCGCTAAACCCTAAACCCGATACCCTAAACCCGGTGGACCACTGCTAGGCTTGCTCCGTAAGAACTGAAGCCCGTTTCCAGTCGTAAAGACGAGAAAATGCCCTTAGAACAATGGCAAGCCCTTTGAACTTTGAAAATCATTTGCTAGTATGGTTCTCTACAAAATGTTAGGAAAAATCAAAAGTCCCGCAGGACAACCGGGAATATGCTCAAAGCTACGGCTTACTGCATCGTAATGTGTGAGCGTCATAACCCTCAACCCCAATGTCGTTCTGCTTGACAAATGAGTACTGTTTTTTGGTGGTTGAAGCTAGTAAGATAATATCCCTTATATAAAATACTATAACCCAAAATGAGGATAAAATCTTACTCTATATTGGGTACCATAATATCCCCAAATAAAATACTACGCAAATGAGCATTCTCTAAGCCAAGTTAAGGCCCCTCTTCGTATAATGTAGACATCTGGATACCTACCAACATTGTGTTGAGGTCTGCTTGCGGAAGCCCAAAAGATATTTGATAGAACCATAATCTTTGCATTTAACCCTATGAAAAAAAAAAACTGTATCAACCCAGTTTGCATGTAATTTTCCTTCTTTCCGCGTTGATTCCCCATTACCCCCATTACCCCCACTATCCCTCAACCCTCAACCATTAAGTTATTCAGATGAATTAATATGTATAGTACTCCCCTAGCCCGTAAACCCTCAAAAGTTTACACCGTTATGAGGACCCCAGGCGAAGGATGCGGAATGGCGTTTAACTCGCACATGCGCCTTTCGACGCCCACCATGCTTCCCATATAAGCAGTGGTTAGCGTTTAGAGCTAACGGTTTAGGGTGAGCCCTACCATGGACCCTCATAATCCTCAGATAAATCCACCAAATGCCCCTTTCCATTTTAAGGGATCTCCCTTTTGAGAGCCCACCCACTCCCCCTTCATGGGGAAACGCAACCCTAAACCCTGAACCATCTCCAACCATGTGCATAGATATACACATACATATATCAAACTTCAATGGGCCGGTTTGTGGTTTTGTTTTCCGGTTGTAGCGTTTTAGGACTTAGGATTTAATAGTAGGGATCTAGGACCTAGCCTGGTGTTTGGAGGCCATGAAAGGCTCTGGTTTTGGGTTAAGCGTTTTGGGGTTTTGGGTTTTGGGGTTTCGGATACCCTAAACCCTAAACCCTAGACCCTAAACCCGGGTTTAGGGTATAGGGCTTTGGGCTGTGGAGTCCGGAGGTCCCCCAGTGGCCTGAGGGGGCTGGAGAGGCTTCCAGGGGCGGCTGGAAACCTCTGGCTGGGTGATGCCAAAACACATGAGCAGTGTTTTTTGGTGGTTGAACCTAGTAAGATTATATTCCGTATATAAAATACTATACCCCAAAAGGAGTATATAATCTTACTCTATAATGGGTACCATTGTATCCCCAAATAAAATACTACTCACATTGGAATAAGAGGAGCCTTGCTATTCGCTTGGACTTGAAATGCTGAACTCGAAATGCTAAGCCCGAAACCCTAAACTCTAAACCCCGAAGCTTAAACTCTAAATCCTGAACCCTAAACCCGAGGTTCTGGACCCTAAATGCAAAATCGTAAACTGCCACATAGCAGCCTGGCGATCAGCGCGCCTCGCCGAAAGTCACGGAGTTCTTGCGCGGGAAGCCTTCTTTGTCTCGCGCCTCGGGCACGGTCTACAGCTTCGGGCTTACTGGATTGTAGCTAGGAAACGCAAGCTGCCATAACTTGGACTTGCAATAGACGCCTGAAGCCTAATCCCCAAAACACTAAACCCTAAACGCAGTTTATCCCAAACCCCTAAACCCTAAACTGCTCTTCTTTGACTTTTGATTTTGGGCCTTCTGGGTTTTGAGTGATGCCCACTCCTGGCTTGAGGGTTCAGGGTTTGGGGTTTTGGGTTTATTCAGAGTTTAGGGTTTGGGGTTCAAGGTCTAAGGTTTATATCCAAAATTAAGGGTCTTTTAAACGGGTTCTACTATAGGGTTATATAGGGATATAGACTTGGAGGGTCAGGGGGACTTAATGGGGATAATTGGGGTTACGACATGGTCATGGCCTATTGGTGATAAGTCACTTACTACGTCCCCCTGACCCTCCAAGTAGTCCTTAGGGCTTGGGGTTCAGGGATGAGGGTTCAGGGTTTCCCAAATTACGTGCACTTTTTTGGTGGTCGCCATAAGAAGGGTTGTTATCTTTGGGGCCTATATTTGGGCCCCCCTATGTATGGAAACTACCAGGGTTTAGGGTAGGGGGCACCAACCTTCTCATTTGCTGCAACACCGCGCAGAGCATAGGCTTTTACATGACGCGGCAAAATTGACATGAGTTTATCCTGAACCCTAAACCTTAAACCGCGACTGTAAGTATACCTGTACATCCGCGAGAGGTCGGCCATGAAAATCCATTGCACCATCATGCTACGGGGTAATGGGAAGGATTGATAGCACTATATAGGGACACATACAGAGGTTTCAGTCAGTCAGTCAGTCATACGCCAGGCGGCGCGTGGACATACAGAGGTTTAGGGCTTTCTAAACCCCTAGGACTTGTTACGTCTGCACATCTCAGGCACGGAGTTTTTTCTTCATTCGGTTTGGGTAAACTTCACTTGGCGACCACGTTGACTTCACTGCCCATGACCCTGACCTGCTCCTGCGGCCTCATGACAACCCGTTGATGTTCTGACAGATGTGAACAGACCGCAGCCAGAACACCCTTCCCGAACTTTGAGCTCAATTTCCCCCTTCACCCTCAAACTCGACAATCTCCGTCGTAGCACTCCCAGAACTGCCTCCTCCCCGACCTCATTCTCCAGTGGATTTACGGCCGCCATGCAGCCGACATGTCCTAGGGTCTCCTTGCAAGGCCTCCTCTGGGTTGCTGTTAAGGAACTTAATTTAAGTTACTATATTGGGGAAACCCTGTTATTTACTACATATACCCATTCTGGTAACTTAATTTAAGTTCCTTAACAGCAACCCAGTCCTTCCTCTGCCTGTACTTATCGAGCTTGTCGCACTCGTAGGCACCCCTGCTGCTCCTGCTCCATGTCGCTCAGAAGCTGCTGGTACCACTGGAGTTCGTAGAGCTCCTTCGTCACGTCTTGCGACTCTGCGTTGATGGTCTCTTCCTCCGCTTCAGCAGCACTGCAAGTCTTCGACCCCATCTCTCTGAGAACTCGTCAAACATCCTCGTCTCGTCCCATCTGGCGAGAGGTTTAGGGTCATCCCGTCAAAATCCATCTCTTTAAGATGTTTGGGAGGATGTTGAAAATGAGTACCCTACAAGTTTTCAGAATGTCTGCACCATGTCCGTGTGAGTGAGACAGAGCTACGGCCCTCTTTGGGTTCTGGGAAACCTTAGATGAAATCATCTTCTGATGTCTGCATTTCAGATTCCAAAACCACCCTAGACCCTAAACCCTAAACCCTAAACCCCACCCCTTCAGGAGAAGTCCCTGAGTACCCCAGGGGATCCTCCCATATGCTGCGAGAAGCAGAGCTACTTGAAGGTTGAGGGGTTAGAGGGTCTACGGTTTGAGGGTTTAGGATTTAGGGTCGCTTGGCGATAGAATTACGTAAGCGAGAATAGTATTCCTAGATTCTTAACTTGAAGGCCTTCTTGTCTCCACCCGTATATACATATATATATATACATATATATATGTGTGTGTATGTGTATACACACATATAAAACATTCACAATTCATAAAACCTTACCGAGAGCTACCCATGCGCCCTCAAGTAGGACCCCTGCGAGAATCTCTGCTGCAGACAGCGAGGCCAACGCGGGTCGAGGGGAAAGCGACATGTTCTCGCACTCCCAGATGCCCAGACCCCTCAAAGGATCCAAAAACTCAAAGCTCCTAATACTCCCTAGCCTGCCCACAGTCAAGTAAAGGGGTCATTTTGGGGGATTCCATTTTCTTGCTTCACGCAATCAAAAGAGCGACTAGGTGACAATATGACCAACGTACTAGCCATGGCCATGGCAATGATAAACCCTGCAGGCATAACGATTGGAATTCTAGCAAGGAACTGGCGCTTGCGAACCTGCGCTTTCTAGGCTTCTGCTCTGACACTGTGCGCATCCGAAATCTTCGCGTAGGCTGTTATGTCTGAATCGTTCCTGGCAGCTCACGATTCAAAAAGCTAACGCCACCCAGCAGTAGGATACCCTACACCCACAAGCCAAAACCCTTTCCAATTTCATGAACTTTCAACTTACCTGCAAATGGCATGGCTGCCCGGTCCCTGACCTCCTGAGACGTCACAAATGTTGCCGCCGGCACGCAATTTCACGAATGGGGGCTCTCAAGAAGCAACCCTCAGGGTTTAGGGTTTAGGGTACATGGGGAGGATGAACGGGTGACTCCCTGGAGGGTCAGGGGGACTTAGTAAGTAGGTTAATAGCCCCATATAAGCCACATAGAATAATGACGGCAGGTGTCCTTTTTTGAACCTACTTTCTAAATCCCCATGACCCTCCAAGTATGGATCATTCTTTCAACAACTTGCACCCGAGCGTTGGAGAAGTGGGACTTTCTCAAAACAGGCGGGCCCTTGGGGAATCTACCGACATATGAGCTATAGTCTTAACTCCTAGTATCCCCTTAATAACCCTAACTCTCCCAATATAATCTTAGGACTTGAGACTATATGTATACATATATATATATATATAGAGCTCATATGAGGATTTAACTAGGAAGGAGAAACTCCCGAAGTGTTTCTGTTTCTCGCTCTGGAGTGCAACCCGAGTAGATGACAAAATCAGGGGTACAATTTTCCCTTTAAGAAGAATTATAATATGTTGGGTTTATAGTGGGGCTATTCTATTTTGGGAAATATTATTTTGGGATACTTTGGGAAACTATCATGTGCCCACAGAAACCTGGATCATCATCATGCCATCCAAACCCAACTTTCGCACCAGTGTAAACGCAACCCCCTGCACAATGCGCAATCAAAACCAAACTTCAGTCAATGTCTGCAAGCTTCCCACTTGGGGCATGCGCGCAGCTTCCGTCTATGTGAGCATGCGTGCATGACTCTCCTGAGCGCTTCTGTTTCCTGCCGATGTGAGCTGATGCTTTGCCAGGTCCGCGCTCGGCTACCTATCACTGGAGAAAACGCGAAAGGTGATGATGGGCTGATAGGCCACTTCCGTGCACAGCTCCTACAAGTGTATGCTGATGAGGCGGGGTAGAATGCGCGGTGCCCAGCCCATCTGCCGCGAGGGGAGAATCAATGACGATCGAGACTAGCGATTGTGCCGTCAGAGCAACCATGCAACAAAGAAACTTTCTCCGCCACCACGACTACACGGTGCCTTTCACGCTC
>CAJNIZ010043653.1:23264-41650 GCA_905231905.1 Symbiodinium pilosum | reverse complement strand
GGGTTTAGGGTTTAGATGTTGGGGGTTTAGATATTCGGGTTAAGGGGTTAAGGGGTTTAGGGTTTAGGGCTTGGGGGTTTGGGTCTTGGGGTTTAAGGTTCAGGGCTTAGGGTGTAGGGTTTACTCTTGGAATCTCCAGGGACTTCCCGAGGGACCCGCAATAAGGACCCTTGAAGCTTATGGATGCCAATATGCGAACTACCTAGGAATATAGGGGTCTTGAGAATCTGTCATGTTAGCCTACTTTAGATAGGGGTCTGGACAACTGCCAATATTTTTCTGCGGACTATTTGAGGAACTAAGAGGAATCTGATTTATTCAGACCTCTACCTTAAACCCTAAACCGCAAAGACCCAACGCTTGATCAAGGTCTAGCCTGAAGGGCCCTTGCTGTTCGATTGTCCTTCATAAAACATCACTAACGCCAGGTAACCGTTGAAGCCCTCTACACATCGCAGATATCGAAAAGAGCTCTCCTTGCGAGGAAAGCCGCTTAGCATCCGTGCTTTGAAAGACGTTTGAATCAAAGCCGTGCTACAGCCAACTCTGTTAAGGTTTACGGCTTAGGTGTTGGGGTTCAGAGCTAGCAGACCTACGGGCAACTATGGCTCCTACATGCAGATTCCGCAACATAACCCCAATACACACCCTCTTGGGGATCCCTGTAACTCCTACACATCCATGGGGTTCCTTGAGGTCCCACTGTGGCCAATTCCCACAGGAGCTCCTCTTTTGATGGTAAACTTGCTCCACAAACTCCTCGCACTACAACATTCCCCTTGTTGAAGTTTAGGGAGGAGATGAGCCCCTCAGAAGGCAAATGCACAAGTCATTCAGAGGTCAGAGCAACCACCAGAAAGAGCCCAATCCCTAGTGTTGACAAAGGCCCCACCCTATAGATTTCCTAGACCCCTAGGATGTCCAGTAAAATATACCCAAAACCCTAAATCCTAAACCCTAAATGTGTCCCAGGTGGTGCACGACACTCTCAATCCACAACCCTTGGCCCTTAATCCCTAAAAGCTTTCTATTGCATCTAATGTGCAGGAGGACGCCCAGAGCGGAGAACACCTGGGCTAAGTGGGTTAGAATTGGTTTAGGGTTTAGGGGCTTATCAAGGTAGGGATGAGGGTTTAGGGATGCAGGTGGGGGTTTAGGGCTTAAAGCTGAGGGTTTGCCGGTAGGAAGATTGAGCCATAGTTTTCGTTAGGCTGCAAAGAAACAAAAATGAAAAAGCACATGCAAGATGAAATGAAAACTTCGTCGGCGTACGGAGCCAGGCAGGTACGCTACGAGACGCCAGTGCTACCTATCATAGTAGTCTTCTGGGTTGCTATTAAGGAATGTAAACTAAGTTACTATTAAGGAAACCGTATAGCCTACCATATACCCAGATTATGGCAAATTCATTTGAGTTCCTTAACAACAACCCAGTCTTGTAGGATTTAGTCTGGCTGTAAGCTAGGGCTGTGAGCATGGGTGCCGTGAGCCAGAGCCCACATCTTGGACATTTTGTACGTAAACTTCTTGAGCTCTTGAGCGGAGATCTGCTAAACAGGAGTTGGATTCGGATTTTGGTTCGAGGATTTAAAGGCCTACTGGGCAGGGGAGGGGGGGGGGGCATGAAAAAGCCATAGAACCCATGGAATGAATCACGGACGCCCAAAACCCGAAACACCAAATTACAAACATACTGAAACTGTTGTGTTTGGAATCTTTTCAGATTTGTTTGAATGGTCTTTCGGCATTTGTGCACCCTAAGCCGATGCACTAGACCCTTAAGGCAGAAGCTTGAATCCTGTACGTTGGGCTATATGAACAATAGTCTGAGTTTCCAGTATCACCCACAATAGCACCAATAATACTCCGCTATCGAATTCCCCAAAAAATCCCCCTTTGAGAAGTGTAGACCTTAAACCCTAAATCCTATATAACCCCTTTAAGGAGTTATGACCCGAAACCCTAAACCCTGAATAAGGGAACCTAATACAACCACCCTTGAAGGAGTTGAGACTACAGCTCCCTAAACCCTAAACCCTCAACCCTAAACCCTAAACCCTAAACCCCTAAACATATGGAACACATCTTTTCGTCCGGAGCGGCCTGGTAGGACATGTGCATTCCGTCGGTAAACCTGCAGGGCGAGAAAAGACATGGCTTTGGGTTTAGGGGTTTAGGGGCTTTAGGGGTCTAGGGGTCTAGTTTAGGGGTTTAGGGGGTCAGGGGCTGAGGATTTAGGACACGGGGCTTAGGATTTAAGGCTCAGCGCTGATCATCCTTTAGCCCAAAACCCTAAGCGTTCAGGATTCAGACTTCAAGGCAAGGTGGAGACGAAGAGTGGAGGTTTAATTAAGCTTCGGTGGCCAGAGACAAATGGCTGAGTAGGAGGGTTTAGGGTTTAGGGTGATAGGGTTGAGGGCTCCGCGACTAAAGGTCAGCCGGTTCCTTGACACCCCCCTGTTCTTGTTTTTTGGTGTTCCGTCCTTTTTGTGCTTGACAAATTAGTGAAACCTAGTATTGAACAAAAGGGGTTTCTGGGGTTATATAGGGATACATATGGTATAGGGTCTATGGTTACGGCAACCAAGGAGCGCATCGCACTTGAACTCGAAGACATCGTCGGCCTGTGGTCTATCCAGATTTAGTGTTCAGAGCTTCCGGATTGTTATGCCTCCTTTCATGTTGAGAAAATACTATGGTCTAGAAATGAGACGCCTCCAGAAAATGGCAGGTTGCACGTTTTGATTGGAACATATACTACACGGTTTAAGCAGAATTAGGGCGCAGAAATTGCTGGAACCAGGCCCCACAGGTGTGGAGCGTTGGGGTCACACCTAAAAATGAGGGGTCCCTTCTTAGGGGTCCCTCAATAAGGATTTCAGTATTTTTGGTGTCTATATTGGAATCCCCCTTTATAAGGAAACTACAAAGTGGAGGGTCCTCAAACACATGAGGGTTTTCAGCACGTCTGGAGATCCTCCCAAGGATTATACAAGGGTAAGTCCGAAAATTCTGAACTTGCATTACCTTCATGTGCGCCCGAAACTGTACCAATGTATCAAGGCTCTAAGAACGACCAGCAAAACAGTGCTTATGCATAGCCCAGGCACATTGATGCAGTAGAACATAGGCTCCACGAAGAGCCTTATCTGCCAGGACCTTCCTTGTAACCCTTACTTGGTGATATATGGTCCCTAATAGTGGGTACTTGGGCCCTAATAGAGGGTAGGAGGAGGGTCTAAGTGTGGTTGTCTCCTGGACCCTGGAGGATCTCAAGCAAAGCTCTGAGGGTTGAATGTCTTCCCTAAACCCGTATATGGGGGTTTCTCAAAATTAGAGGTACCATTTTGAAGGTCCCAGTAATAAGGAATATAGTATTTTGGGTTCTATATTGGGGTCCCCCTACTTTGGGAAATTACCATGCTATTAGACCTTAAGGGTACCATAATCTACCCTTAATAGGGTCCTANNCTAATAGCCCATAGTGGTCCCTAAACCAGTACATTTTGGGGAAGAAGGACGGCTGTCCTTATTCGAGGAGCCTATATTTTCCATGCTAGCTCAGGGGATGGTCATGTCGCTGAGCTAGGGCTGAAAACAAATCCTGATCCCTAAGTCCGGCTTGCGCACTACGCTTCTGAACCTGCACCCTGAACCGTGACACCTACACTGCAAAACGTGAACCCCAAACCCTGAAGCAAAACAAACCGTAAGCCCCGAAACCTGTTGTGCGAACCTGCAGATTTCTCCAAATCCTGTCTCCAACGCCAGACAGCCCCTTCACGCCCAAGGCAAAGAGATATCGGACCAATTTAAACCCTAGTGTCGTTAGGAGAAAATCTTGTATGACCCTATAAGTATACAATAGTACCAAGACTCCTAATCTAAAAGGCCGCACATGGAGTTTCTGAGTTGCTGTAATCCTGAACACTAAACTCGAAAGCCTGATGAGATAAAGGCGCATGCCCACCAACACCACCAGGAGCGCCAGACTGATGAGCATGAAGCAGGGGAGGAGCTTGCTAGGAGAATTTCAGTGTGACTTTTTGTGCTTCTGTTTTAGGGTTACCATGGTCAGGAAATGATACCACTTACTCCTACTCTGCCTCTGCAAATATATGCACATGGGTAGTCTCCAAAATTAAGCTCTCTTTTGGTACCCCTAGACATTAGGTGCCGTGATATAATCTATAACCCAAAAAGGGCTCACAATTTTGAGAGCAACCCACATAACATGGCAACTTTATCTCAACCCGGGCTAGGAGGAACTTTTTTACGGTGGAGGGAGCGTGAGATGGGGGGACTGTGACCTTCCGACAGAAAGCCCACAGTAGCCTAAGGTACACCCCTTGGGCGAAGCCTGAAGGGCCTTTAGGGCTAGGGTTTAGGGTTTGGGGCGGGACGCGCGGGAAGAAAGTACAGACTGTGAGGCGCATACCTTGCAATTGTTCATGCAAAGCTAACTGCTGGGGGGCTTCTGACCTAGGACCGCATGCAAACTTATGGAATTGCTGTGCGGGATTCAAGGCTCAGAGTGCTGACATAGCCTGCCGGGTGCTTGATGTAAACATGGGAGGGCGAAGGCATCAGGGTGTAGAATTCGGAGTTTCGAGGTGTATTTCTCAATGCTGGAGTTTATCCGAAACCCCATACCATCCTCCCTAGCCCCTAATCCCTTACAAAAGGCCCCTAAAATCCCTCTGCAATGCTTAAGTGCTCCATTGTTTGTGAGAAGTTCTCAAGTCCAGCTCCCGGGTTGATACGAAGGATGGTCGAGTCCTTGGGCTTTAGTTTGGGTTTGGGGTTTAGGATTTAGGGTTTAGGGTTTATGCTTGGGGTTTAGGATTTAGGGCTTAGGGTTTAGGGTTGGATGATCAGGGCGACTCAGTAACTGGGTTACAAATGGGGTGAAATGAGGCAATTATAGGGCTATACTGGTCCTACATGTCCCCAACCACCTTGTAGCTTTGGAATTAGGGCGAAGCAGTCTACCAAGGTCAAGCAAGGTTTCTACCAGTAGTAGTTCATAGAGTGCAGCAGCTGTTGCAAGAAATCCTTCATCCACAACATGCTGCCCAAACCCGTAAGTCCCAAACTACTAAACCCTACCCCCTAAACCCTAAACCCTAAACCCTAAACCCTAAACCCCCTACCCCCCTACGCTCTAAACCCGTTCCGAAACCCTGGCCGGTCCATCATGTAGTTCTTGACCGACGCCTATTGGCATCCTAGATGGCATGTATATAAATGTATTTCCCCCCAATATACTATAGCAGTTTCCATTTTCTTTTCCATTATCCCAATAGTATCCCAATGTACTATAGTAGTTTCCATTTTCTTTTCCATTAGCTTGCACAACCCATGGCACACGATCCCTGCACGCAGCAGAACCAGTCTAAACCCGCGCAACCTCATTCGCGCAAGCCCTGGAAATGTCTGAAATTCTTTAGAATCAGTCTAAACCCTCTCAGCCCCAATCCCTGAAGCCTAACAATCATTCAAGTTCTTCGGAATGCGCCGTCCGGGCCTAATCCGGTGCTCAAATTCCTTCCAGTAGGCTGGGATGGGTAGTCGGCCGATACGCACCATGTCCCTCCTAGTGGCTGGAAGGCCAAGGATGCACTTCAGGGCTTAGTTTCTGAGACCTATGGCTGATAGGGATTTGGAGGGCTAAGAACTGCGCCTTAGGGTTTTGTGAGACCAAGCTCTTCTGAAGTAGCAGACCCGTTGTGCAGGCCGTCTAAGGAGACATCCAAAATTATGAAAGATCATTCTTTAAACAACTTGTGTGCGTGAATCGCATGTGATTATGTAGTGGAATGCTCTTATTGACCTTAGCCCTAGCATGCCCTGGACACTTGATAGAAAGGCGTGCGCAGCTCTATGCCCTAAAGACATCCTACTTTTGTGTCATGCAAAATTCAGCACCTCTCCAAACCAGACTGGAAATCTGAATTTAGGGAGCGACGGCTGAACATGTTGGGGCCTAAGTCTGAGCCCTCCCCGAAACAAAAAAGAAGCGAGCACTACAAAGAGACTGTACTTTTACTGTCTTATAGGGTCAGATGAAAACTCTCTTTGTTAGTCGTGTTTCCCATTGCTTGCTGCTAAAACATCAAGGGGTGCGGGTCAGTGAACGTGTGAACAATTCTAGGGGGGGATAATACAGGTTTCATTAAGAGTATTTAGGGACTAGTAACTCGTATTATAGGCTGTGCCATATGGCGTGCCCAGATGGATCTGCACAGTTGAGGGTCTGGCGTAGTTTGCATTTGTCGGACGGACCCCTGTTCAGGTGCCATGAAGGAGGTAGCCTACACCCTAAACCTAAATTCCTAAATTCTAGGCCTTATCTCTTTACCCCCCGCCCTACAATGTATCCTAAACTCATCTCTTAATCAACACTGCACTCAGAACGCCGAGCCCAAATCCCTTAACCCTACACCCAAATCCCTCAACTCTGCAAGCCAAACCTTAACCCTACACCCTGGACCCAAAGACCCTCACTCCTTATCCCTGCACCCTACACCCACATGCCCGACCCTAAACCCCAAACCCTTAACCAACGGTCCGGTTTTGGGCGCGGCAAGTCTCTCGGCAGTGCCAGTAAAGAAGCCGACCTAACCTGGCAGGCCCCGGGCCCCAGCTTTCGGTGTACTGGATGGCCGTTAAGGAAATTAGATTAAGTTACCATAATGGGCTAATATAGGGGCTATATAGGGACAATGGAAAATAAAATGGAAACTACTATTTAGGATTTAGGGTTGCTGTTAAGGAACTTGAATGAAGCTATATTATCCTCCTATAACGGAGAATCAAATGGAAAGCAACTTGGAAAATGACATGGATACGGGGTAATATAGAGGTTTCAGGATTTAAATTAAGTTATCATAATGGGCACGTATGGATATTTAGGGATTAGGATTAAGGGTTTAGGGGCTAAGGAACTTGAAAAAAAGTTACCATGATGGGTATACGTACTAAAATAACAAGGTTTCCCCCATATAGTAACTTAAATTAAATTCCTTTGCGGCAACCCAGCATGGAGTGTTGGGTCTAGGGTCTTTGGGGTGAATCTAGTCTTTTGGTTCAAAGTTTAGGGCTTAGGGTGAATCTTTGGTTTAGGGTTTACCGTTTAGGGTGAATCTTTTAATTTAGGGTTGAGGGTGAATCTTTTGGTTTAGTGTTTTGGAGTCTAGGCTGAACCATAAGGATCTTTTCCCAACAAGGAAGAACTAATGCACAACAGTATGACAAATGAAATGGAAGTTCGGTCTACGTAGGGATTTACAGATTTACAGGGTCGTATTTTTCAGTATTTGTATGGTATTGGGTACCTCAGGTGGACCCGCGAAATCATTTTCGTACTAATTGAGGCCCCTACAGTATATACAAACTGTACAAGGTTCAGGTCCTGAGTTCTCGGCAGGTGTTGACATTTTTTTGCTTTTGCCTACACCTAACTTACATTTGCCTAGCCTTGAGGGGTCAGGATCGGGGCTTCACCCTAAACTCTAAGCCTGGGGTATTAAGGTCTGAGATTCATGGTACAGGGACAAAGCCCTTGTTGTGTGGCTTTTAGTGGGGATAATTGTCGGATTTTCTTGTGATCCGTTCCTCCCCTCCCTGCTAACCACCAGTCAAGAATAAAGGCATGAGGATGTTGCGTTCAGGGTACTCGAGACTATGATGGCTTGAACAAGGTTGTGGATCTCCGCATAGGTGCTTTTCGGGCCGGCAATAGGCTGCGGTAAGAGCTCCTGGTTAATACACAAAAGCTAACCAACTCTGCGGTATGCTGAACATGTCGAGAACATCCGATGTAGTGCAACAAGCACCCTCTTCTTCCCAGACAATTCCAAACGTGCATCCGGAGAATCCACTCACTCACCTGTCAAAGAAGACACCATGAACGCCTAAAAGCATATAGTCCCCCGTAATTAAGTAGATAGAATATGGGATATTTGGGGACCTTATTACAATATACCCAAAGCCATATTCTATCTACTTAAGGGGGACTATAAACCCGCAAACCCCTACTTCCCGAAGGCCCTCAAAATCCCTCAAGCTCCAAGCCCCTAAGCTCAGATCTTCCCTCCCCCACCAGTCTACCCTGAATCCTACTTGGAGGGTCATGGGGGCTTAGTAAGGACGTTCATAATCAAGATAACTGGGACAACTATATGGGTTATACGGGTTATTAACCAACTTACTAAGTCCCCCTGACCCTCCAAGTAAGCCCTAAATCCCCTAAACCCTGGATTAGCCAAGGGGCCCGCAGATGTAGACCAAGAGTCGTGCAGCAGCCAAGATGTTGCGGCACACGGAACTCTCCAGAAATTGGGGCTGATTCCTTGGGGACCGGGATCTTTGGGTTTGGGGTTTAGGGTTAAGGGTTCAGGGCTTAGGGTAGGCATAGACGGTTATGGAGGGTTAGAGAAGTACATAGACGGGTCATGCATAGAAGTATCGAGGGTTCTGGAGATTGTAAAGGTCTATCGCATCCTTTAGAACTTCCTAAACTGGCCGCAGAACCCCACTAAAATCAGCATCTTTAGTTGTTATTAAGATAATGATAGCCAGAAATCAAAGGTATATTGGAGTCCCCTATAGCTTCTTTAGGGCAGAGTCCTGCCAGCCTCAGCATGGCACCCACCCCCCAAGTGCAATCTCAGAAGAGCATTACAAGGCCCTGGGTAGCTACCAGGGTTTAGGGTTTAAGGTTTAGGGCTATTTGATCCTTGAACCTTTAACTCCTGCTCAACCACTGCAACTGGTGGCCCGAACGCGCGCGACAAAAGCAAAACAAAGCCTCTTAGAGATAAGACTCTAAACCCTAAACCCGAAGCGCAGCCGGCTATTCAAGGTCTAGGAGTTGAAGGTTGAATGCTGGGTTTAATTCAGGTCAATCCCCCCGTGTACTAGTAGCTCTTTAGTATGGAGTCATTAGGGCCTTCATATACCTACAATAGTCCCTTGTGGTACCCATGAATTGGTGGGGATTGACAGGATTGACCCCAGTTTTCAGGGTCTAAGCCTTGAGTTTACGGCTTAAATCTGAAAATTTCGGCTCAAAATTGCACAGGGTTCAGGGCTCCGGGTGTATGCGAGAAGTCAGGCAGGATAAGAAGGACACTTTGCATATACTATGGATTTAGGGTTTAGGGTGTAGGGTAATCCTAAACCCTGAACCCTATACAACTCTTCATTCCCTGCAGTTTCCATAAATGGGGGGACCCCAGTATGGGCCCTAAAATACCATGATCCTGCGTACCCTAAAGAGGGACCACCCACTTTGGATCCTAAGCCCTAAATATCTGTAACCATGACTTCAGAACCTCCGTTGAACAAATCGAGCCTGAACTCACTGATTGAGGGTATAAGGTTTAGGGTTCGGGGTTCTAGGGTTTAGGGATTCTATATGGTTTGTTTTTGAGGAAGTCACACAAACTGCGTAACGGCCAGGAGGGCTAAGGATAATGCAGGCGGATCTAGGGTTGAGGGTAGCCAGGGTCTACTCCCGGCATGCACCCACCCTCCAGCTAACATGGAAAGCCATATGAAGTGTAGTCTAAACTCCTCAAAGGGGGTTATATAGGGGATTATGCAGGAGAGTTTAGACTATCGCTCATATAATCCGTCTTGGAACGACAGTCATCTTGATAGGCCACGCTTTGGGGGCTTCTCATTACATAGCTTTGTGGAGGTTAGTGGGCACATGATCAAGGGTGCAACAACCTCACTTCCACCTCCCAAAAGCTCTATGACTCTGCGAGCTTGGGTAGTTTCAAAAATCAGGGTCCAATTTGTGTACCCCCCCCACAAATACTAGTTGCGTGACTATACCTGAGACCCCAAACCAAGGCATAATTTTGAGAAATTGAGGAAACGCTTACCTCGACCCTAACCCCCCCCCCCTCCCCCCAAACCTTAAAACACCTAGGCGGAGTTCGGCGGTTGAAACAGACTTTGATAATTGGGGCTAAACAGTTCATAGTCTAGAAGGGTACTGCATGTCTGGAAATGACCGAGTAAGTGAGCACTGCTCCCCAAAATCCTTAAACCCATAGACAACGAAAACGCCTAATTCCTTAACCCCAAACACCTCTACAACCAAGAAATAATCCTATCAAACACTAGACAATCCCTATGAGCCCAGTTACCCTAAACCCTGACCCCACAACCCTAAACCCTAAACCGCGTGCTGGAGTGTCAGCAAGCACTGTGAGAGGATGTAGATGATAAAGGTAAAGCCGGTCCAGCACCGGTCCTTTCTTTGCTTCGAGGGTCAGGGGGACGTTTTGGGACAAAGGGCTTAGAAAGTTCGTTAAAACTGGGCATAAATCCGGTCATGATATGAGCCATAGTCTAACCTCCTAGTATTCCCCGTAATAACCACTATAGTAATCCCCTATATAATCCGCCATATAGCTGTTAAGGAGTTTAGACTATAGCTCATCTAGCTGACTTGACTTACAAAAGTCCTGACCCTCAAAGTGTTGTTTGCAGGGCTTAGGGTGAAGGATGGAAGGTTTTAGGATTGTAGTGTCTAGCATGGTTAGGGTTTAAGGTTTGGGGCGGAGTTTTATGGATTTGTAGGTCTGCAGGGTTTTGGGAGCTTCGTGGATAGCGGGCCGGGTGCAAGGTTTTGGGACTCAGGGTCTGGGGGTAGGCTAAGGCTTCGTCACCTTGGTTTAGGGTTTAGCGTTTAGGGTTTATGGTGTAAGGTTTAGTGTTTAGGGTATCTTGGTACATTGTTGTGGTATACAAGGAAAGTCTCACTTGGAGACTCAGCCAAGAACCAAGATTCCCAGGACTTAGGGTTCTTGTTTCCAGTGCCTTCGGACTTTGATGCTGAAAGGTTTAGAAGCTTTTCTTAGCAAAGGAGGCCAGAAACCAACAATCAAGAACCAAGATTCCCGGAACTCTTTCTTGTTCCATTTGCTCTCGCATTTTCTGCTGCTGGTCTCTTGACGTTTGTCTCGCGTGAGATTCCAGGCCGCAGCTCAGTCACACACATTTCTCATTATCTACTCCCTTCAACATTGAGCACTAAGATGACTACTCATGCTCCTCTCGGCGCATTCCCAGTTCTACACCCCAGAGATAACCTAAATCCTCTATGTCCCTGTCCTTACCGCTGACTAGCGGAGGGTGGCGGAATGATCCCTTTTAAGTTCCCTACATCAGCCCCGTAGACTCTGAACATACAAGCCTCATCCTCAACTTCGCATCCTAAACCCTAAGCAGGAACCCTGAATCCAAAACGCTAAACGCACCCTGAACCGTAAACCCTAAATCCAAAACCCTAAGCCCTGAACCCTGAACCGCAAACCCTAAATCCAAAATCCGAGGCCCTGAACCTTAGATCCTAGAATCCAAAAACCCTAAACTCTGAACCGTAAATCCTAAACCCTAGACACTTTACCGCAGACCCTAGGTCTCCCCCATTGCAACCCAGCGACGGAGAGGAAGACACGCACAACCAAGCGACTCCAAAGAAGGTCTGTAGTAAAGACCTGGGTTTAGGGCTTAGAGCATTAGAGTTGAAATACGAGGCTTACTTAGGGATTAGAGTTCGGAGATGGATGGGTCTGGAAGATTAGAGCTCAGGGATTTGGAATTTAGGCTTTACAGTTTGGAGTTTAGGGTTGAGGGTTTGGAGTTTAAGGTCTAGGGCTTGGGTGTTGGGATCTACAAAGATTTAGCAGATAAAGGACGGTTAAGAACGCCATGGGAGGGTCTAGGGTGTTGGAGTCTAAGAAGCTAGGGTTCAAGTGGCATGTTGGAGGAATTTCAGGGTTCTGTAACCCGAAAATCTGAACCCTAGACCGTAAACTGGCCCTGAGCCCTATGTAAACGGAGCCCAAGAAAATCTGAGGATTGCGCTGACATTGGCGAAGGGGTCTCGTCCAAATATCCCACAGGAGTTGGCCCCCAGGTTTTGGGTTTAGGCCCCAGAATAATGCAAGTTGCTGTTCTATTGGGCTTAGGGTTTAGGATATAGGGTTTAGGCTGAAACCCTAAACCCTATACCCTAGTAGCAGGGAAGCGGGAGGTGCAGGAGACAGTGAAAACTAGATAAGTTGATATCAAACTCCCCTCTTTTGGCGCCTATTGCTATTTACCCTAAACCCTAAACCACCAACCCTAAACCCTAAACCCTAAAACCCTAAACCCTCAATCCTAAATCACAAACCCTAAACCCTAAACCTTTGAATGATGGCCTCCGTAATTCATCTCCAGGTTTTGGGCTCTTTCCTGGCATTCTCACAGCCCCCTATCCATCGCAACAACTATGCCCTCGACTAAACGATGTAAACGGTAGTTTTGACTGCGACTCACATGAACTACTATATTTCAGAAATTGCTATGATACTTGTGATTAAAGGGTTTGGGGTTTAGGGTGAGTGAATCGATGCTAAGTTTCCTCACTCCCCTCTGGAAAAGGTCCCTAAACCCTAAACAATACATGTCAGAGTGTACCAGACACTGACCAAGAGGCGATGATCGGATGCCTCGGACCGTCCCAGCTTGTTTCTAGGTAGCTGTGGGAGTGCGGGCTCAGGTCTTTCAAGATACATACCCTAATCTCTCCAGGCTGAACTCCTAAATCCTCAATCCCAAACCCTAAGCCCTAAACCCTAAATCCTAAGCTCTAAATCCTACTATGGCATGCCCTTGGAGTTTAAAGCTGTTAGCATGGAGGGCTGCTGCTATGTTCGTGAAGGATAGAACTCCCGAAGCCTAGGTCCAAAAGGCTTCCCGACATAACCCAGGGTTTAGGGTTTAGGGTTACCCCACCAAGTATTTGTACCTTTAGTCATGGAATTTTCAGAAACCCTGAGCTCTAGACCTAAAAGTGCCCCTCACCTTCCATCCCACGTTTTGTGTGCGCGATCTCTGTGAACTCCTGTCAAGAACGTCTTGAGGTACCGGTTGTTCGAGCAATGTTTCCAACAAAACATAACCCCAAGATCATAAGCCCTAGATCTTTTACAAAGTGGTGGCTCTACCAACGCTAAGTGCACTTTGAAGTATGGTTGGAAGAGTACTGAGAAACTTTGGCAAGCGTGTTCCAGCCTTTGGTGCCAGCCTAAAAGAAAACCCTAAACCCTAAACGATGGACTTGGGACTTCTCAGCATTATTAAGCTCCGGTCGTACGCCCCTGGGCTTCTATATCAGCTATAGTCTAAACTCCAAGTATCCCCCTTAAAAGGCCCTATAGTAGTCCCGAGTTTAGACTGTAGCTCATATAGGGGTACCCAGATCCTAAAAGAATGTTTAAATTGCGTCGCTGGTAGCTCAACCTGCACTCGGAAAATTCACTAGGGTTTAGGGCTTAGGGCCCCGAACCCCACACCCTAAGTCTTCGTACACCTCTCGATTTGTGTGCATCAGTGTAGCGGTTTAGTGTATAATCTCCCCCGCACTACTTCGCAAAGCAATGGGTCTTTACTGGGTTGCTGTTAAGGAACCTAACCTAAGTTACTATGATAAGGAAACCCTATTGTAACCCCAAACCCTAAACCTATGTACCCTTGCTATGGTACTTTGCTTTAATTCCCTTAGCAGCAGAGGCCCCTCTTGGGGTAGGGTTGAAGCTGCGACACGCTTCCTTTTAAGATTAGGAACCCTAACTGAGGGGAAGGATAGCAAGGACCATAGGGTTTAGGGTTTAGGGGTTTAGGGTTTAGAGGTTTAGGGTTTAGGGGTTTAGGGGTTGGGGTTTTAGGGATTGGGGGGTTTAGGGTTTAGGGTTAAAAGTCTGCATGACTCTACCGAAATTGGTTTACTGTGGTATACCCGAGTAGGTTGATACAAAACACTTTACTATACAAAGCTTGCTCAACTCATGCGTTTCCCTGGGTAGAATGTACTTAGGTTCATGAAGGATTTCTTATAGCACCCTAAACCCTAAACCCTAAACCCTAAACCGGTATTTCCGCTAGCCGCTAGCCTCGCCGGGGGACGTGGCATGTTTGTTCCTGAAATGGTTAGCGGCACCTTTCAGAGTCATCGAAATGTGGGTGGTTGTCAAAATTATGGTCCCTTTTTGGGTCCCTATTATAGTACGGCACCTAATATTTAGGGTAACAAAAAAGGGACCATAATTTCAACAACCACCTATGTGTTCCCTGAATGTCACATTCCACGCAACTCCCTCAACAGAAAAACCCTAAACCCTCAGCTCAAAGCCTGAACTGCAACCTGACGCCTTAGAACTGATGGCTGAGGACGCCCACTTACTGTACTATTTTGGCGTTTCCACTATCATTGGGAGCCCTATTCGGGGTGTTCTGTACCAGAATTCTAGAAGGAATCCAGGAGCATAACATTGGCAATTCTTGGTGCGTCTAAGGCCTAAAGCCTAAACCCTATATGCACTCCAGAATCCCTGAAATATTAAACCACAACCCTTGGACCCCGATCCACTCTGGTTGCTGGATGATCTTGGCATTCTTGAAGTTAATAAAGGTCTTCAAGGAGCCTAGGTGATCTTCTACAGGTTTGGGGTACATTAGGGGTTTAGGGTTTAGGGTCCCTGAACAACCCTAGACCCCGAGAATGGGTAGATCAGAGTTTTGCCTTGAGGGCTTCGCGGTGCATTCTCAACAGTTGCTGTAGCTACCCTTCATTGGGAACCTTTGTCGTGTATGGGGAATTACAAGGGAATTATTGGTAGTCCCTCCTCTCTAAACTAGAGCTCCATTGCTTTTTCATAGGGACTCCTAAAAAGTTACCCCCCAAATTTTGGGAACCCTAAACCTTAAAACCCTAAACCCTAACACCCACAGGCTTTCTTGGATCTTAGACAGAGTTTGCGCAAGGTCTGCCAGGTCTGCCTCCAGATTGCATTGCCTTCGTTTGGCAGTTCTGTCTTGGATCCTGCCCCCACGCATGAACACTGCATAATAGGGCTCATGTCAGGGGCTCTGTATAACTACGTGTCTTAGAAATATTATCCAGCTGTTTCAGAGTGGGGGCAGAACCCAAGTTCTGTCAATCTCTCTCTCTCTCTCTTTCTCTCCCTCTCTGGCTGAAAGGTACCCCCAAACCCTAAACCCTAAACAATCAAGACACCGTTTCAGACTTCGGGAAAGCAGCTTCTGGGCTTTTCTTCTGGGCCCTTCGACAAACTACGCGGCGAAGGATAAGCCTGACAAGTCACTGGAAGTAATCTTTAGAACCTCCTTGCGTCTTTTTGGATACGCTTTGAAAAGACAACTTTGCCCAAAAACAATGAAACAGCAGCTGCGACTGCGACTGCTGCGACTGCTGCTGCTGCTGCTGCTGCAACGGGATCACTGCTGCCACTGTCATGATTACCACTTTACAAAACTTTCCGCTTCACGGCAACAAAAACTGCTGCCACCGCTACTACTATGACGACGACTATGGCACTACATGCAGCTGCGGCGGTGATGGTGCGGTGCCTGCTGCAATGACGACAACTACTGCTGTTTACCTAATCTACTCCTTGCACCGTCACCAAACGAAGCCTGAAAGCCTGAACTAAAAACCAACACCGTGTACATCTTCCATCGGCTAAGGGGCGAGACAAGGTGGAGTCCTCTTCTATGTCCTGGCAACACTGACGGCAGTTGGCCTAAGGTATAGATTGTTGAGCTCAGAACTTTTTTGCTTCGCGTGCACTTCAGGATCAGATATGTCTCGATGGGTTGTCCAAAGCATCCGTCCCCTTGGGGTTTCCTGTTTAAGCTCCTCAGCTTGCTTCGCGTACAAAAGAAATCAGCCCTAATGAGTTGCTGCTGATGTTTTACGGTTACAGGCTCTTTTCCTCTGCAATGAGGTTTTGTAACCCTTAACCCTAAGCCCATTGTAAGGTTCATGGTTTAGGACCGAGGCTTTTGGATGGGGAGTGAGCGTCTTTCTACTGCCAGCACTCGGGTCACGCCGAGAACATGCATGTTGTATATCTAAGGTTCCTTATGAGTATTCCGCGCCAAGTATGTGCCGGTACAGAGTCGCGCATCAAGCACCGAAAGACGAACTTATGGTGCTTCCGAGCATTCTGCACCCTAAGCCAGAAACCCCCATGCAGGGTGCCTCAAAGGAGCAGCCACGCTGTCGCTTATGAGGATCTGGCGCCCGCACCAACAAAGAAGGGACGTTAGTCAACCCCTGAAAACAATATCCGGGGTTCAGGGTTTAGGGTGTAATCCGAATCTCGTGCAGCCTAAGACCTCCAACCCTGCATTCGGACCCGAATTCCTAAATCCTAAAAACAAAACTCTGCGAGCTCTTCTTTTTTCGGCAGTCCCGGACCTAGCCGTAAGCTCATGAGACCAAAGTCTCATTTCTGAGTCCCTCCTGGGTAGAGTTTCAGGTTTAAGGTTTATGTTAAACCTGTTGTATAAGATGTTATAGCCGGGCTTCCAAAAAACAGTCCACGTTTAGAGGTCCTTGCAATGAGGATTATGGTGCATAAATTGTGTGTGATTGGGGTTTTGATGGAGGCCCCTGTCGACGGAAACTACCAAAGCCGGAAATATGCGTGATATGCCTGTGGGCTAGGTTCTCTTCGTCCTAGTTATGCTGAGGTCCCATGATCATGATCTCGGGCTAAAGGTCTAAAAGCCTAATACTAAGCTTGCAAATCCAATACTAAGCTTGCAAACCCTAAGCTTGTAAACTGGAAGCCCCGAAGGTAAGAAAGCTCCTGCAAAATGTGCTCCAAGTAGTAGATCACAGATCGCATGCCATCGTGGGATTTGTGCGACCGCCAAACCAATCCTAGTCTGCAAGCAGTTGCTTCAGGTTCAAAGTTTGGAGCTTATAGCATTAAGGGGGTGAGGCATAGCATGGAATTCTACCCTACACCCTAAACCCTGAACCCTGTGGTTTGTATCCCCGCTACGTAGCGTTTCTGCCCATGTCTCTGAGTAAGGATCTCTTCCATAGTTCCTTTAAAGGGGATATAGGGGTTTTTATTGGGGTTATATAGGCATATTTGGGCTTAGAGTTTAGCGTTTACGTAGGAACATCAGATAGTTCTTAAGGCTTCTACAGTACATGTCCACCTCCGGAAATACAAGTCTTGCATGGAAATGCCCCTAAAACGAGGTCATGAATTTGAGGCACCTCCCTGCGTGGAGTATCAACGTTGAGTTCAATGATGCCTTGCAGGGAATCTCCTCATAGAGCCCTAGACCCTAAACCTAATGGCATATGTCCATAGAATATTTCATTCATCCCCTGAGCGTCAACCGAATGCACAGCCTCCAGATGCCTCTGTCTACTTGCTGGTGATTAGTTGGGGAAAGGAGGCATGCATTCCTATAGTACGTACTCCCTCTATGATCCTTGATCGACGCCCACGAGGGCTCAGATTCCGAAACTCCAACCATGTGAGCCGTTTTTCCTGATATGGCCATGCTGGCGGAATGCCATGATCTCCAATGAAAGTTCAACAGTCCCCAACCGTGAAAATCTAATATGTCACCGCAAAATATGGGACAACTATAGGATACCATAAGGAATTTTCAAGATCCCAAAGTGGGGAAGCCATTCTCTTCCTAAATCAACAGGTCACAAGGAATTGCAAATTGCTGCTTAGGCTTTACTAAAGACTCAAAGTATTATCGCTGGTTTTGTGTTTTGCGGCGTCCATACAGTCTATTTCCCGCCAGCGAGTAGCCACCTTCGACTTCGAGACGTTAACAATTATCCACATGAGCTATGGTCTAAACTCTGTAGAGGGGCCTATATGGGGCATTGTACAAGGGACTACTATAGGGTCTATTAAGGGGGATACTAGGAGTTTAGATTATGGCCCACATGCTAGCTAGTTCGCGTAGGCCAATCAGCAATATTTTTTGCTTTTTGCAGCGCTCCTTTTGTGGCTCATGCCAGTGGTTTAGGGTCTAGGGTTGAAGGTTTTGGGACCTTTTGGGGTCCGGTAAGTCTCAAAGAAGGTCATCACCTTCGTCAGACTTTGTCGTTTGTAGGTTCCTAGTGCTATAAGCACACTAGATCCCTAACCCCAAATCCTACACCCACTGCTGTAGTACCCTTCTCCAAACTAAGAAGGAGCCCTCATTATGCAGCGTCCTTTATACGGACAATAGTCTTTAGAGAGCATGAGTTTTTGAGGTAATGTAGACCCCTGTTTCATAAACCCCCGCCCCCTAAATAGGGAGCATAAGAGGGATCCGAATATTAAGTCCCTGAAAAGGAGGGGTTCTATAAATCAGGAGTTTACCCGAAACTCTAAACCCTGAGCCTAAACCCTAGACCCTAAACCCTAAATAGCTACAAAGCACTCCGGAGGCCGAGTGGCCCTCGAGCATTTCCATTGCCAGAAAAGGCGCCTGCCAGGCATCCCCCTTATTACACTTGAACTTTAGGGTTTAGGGTTTTA